>CAKNYM010044162.1:85835-135881 GCA_932195095.1 Andricus curvator | reverse complement strand
TATAATATTATTACAATATTATAATATTATTACAATATTATAATATTTGTCCAGGTCATTGGATGTCAGGATGGAACAATCACCTATTTGGAATTATCCTGGAATACCGTCCATGGATTATATGGTGAAAGATATGCTTACAGAGAGAACATGACTGATGTGATCATTCAACATCTCGTTACAAACCAAAAAGTTCGAATTAAGTGCAAAGACCTAGTAGGGCCCCTTTCTATTTTATATTGATTTATTTGAAGGCCATTCAAGAATCATTTGGATATGCATTGTCTTTCCAGGTGTGCAGAATTGCTGTCTATAGGGATAAACTTGCAGTTCAGCTTCCTGAGAGAGTCATAATTTACGAACCATCTGGGAACAATGAAGGGATGCATTATCGCATCACCGACAAATTAGCACAAGCACTTAATTGCAACATGCTAGTAGTGACAACAAACCGCTTGATTCTCTGCCTAGACAAACGTCTTCAAAGTCTTTCATTTGCAGGAACTATTGAACGAGAATGGATCCTAGATGGACCAATCACATATTTAAAGATAATTGGTGGGCCGGTGGGTCAAGAGTGTTTGGTGGCAGGTTTAAAAACAGGACAGGTTGTAAAAGTTTATGTTGACAATCCGTTCCCCATGCATCTAGCAAAAGTTGAGAGTGCCGTCAGATGTTTGGATATCAGTTTCTTGAAAGAGAAATTAGCAGTAATCAGCGATGCTGATGTTCTTTCGGTTTTTGACGTGAGGACTGAACAGAAACTACAAGAATTTCACGACGTGAGGAGTGTTGCTTTTAATAGTGCCTTTGAAGAAATTATGTGCTTTTCTGGCGTGAATTTTCTGGCGATTAAAGTCGCAAATTTCAACGAATATAGGCAGAAGTTTTCTGGATTTGTTGTTGGCCACAATGGATCAAGACTCTATTGTTTAAATGGACCTTCTATTGTTACTGTCGAGGTAATTTCTCTGTTTTATTCTTAGGTCAGTGTGGCAACTGGATCGGGAAAACCAAAAAATGACAGTGAATTTATTTTTTCGACCAGCAATTTTTTGTTTAATTTTGATATCACATGAAATTGTGTTACAATTGGAAATGAAACACTTTAAATCTTAATAGCATTCAGTTTACAATGCCTAATCCTAAAATTGTTTGCTTTTAAAGAAGATTCTAAAACATTCCAAAATTAATGCCTTTCCAATGCTTGAAAGCATCGTAAAATAAGTTGTAATGATTCAGGAAATTCTAGAACATTTAAAAATGCATGTCTTTCAAATATTGAAACTCGCTATGAGGATCATATTATGTTCGTTGTGAAATGTGTTCAAATAGTTTAGAAAATTCGGGAACGTTTTATCAGATCTAGAATATTCCCAAATTTCTTCTTCGAAATTGTTTTTTTTATTCTTGACTACCAGCTGCTACATACAAATTTTGCAGATGCCCTTGTCTTCGGCGATGTACCAATATCTAGAGATCCAGATGTTCAAAGAGGCTTACGCTATTGCTTGTTTAGGCGTAGCAGAAAACGATTGGTTTGCGTTAGGCATCGCAGCTCTCGATAATTTAGAATTTAATATTGCTTATGCAGCCTTCGCTCGTATAAAAAAATTGCGATATATCGAAATCGTGTCTGAAGTTGAGGAGAAACTGAAATCTGGTGAATGGGGCAGAGAAGCTTGCATGGCGACTGCAGCAGCTGCAATGGGCAGACTTCGAGAGGCAGCGAGACTTTATCAAAAAGCTGGATTGCAACAATATGCCGTTGATATGTACTCTGACTTGAGAATGTTTGATATAGCGCAAGAATTTATTGCTTCCGGAAACTCCCAGGTTTGTTTTAAATATAAATTGTAATTATATTCCAAACAGTAATATTGGTTGTTCTAGTAACATCCCTGGCGGAACTTTGGGATAGGAATTTATTCCGAACAATTTACCATCCTTGTCAATCTGCGGACATCAACACCCAGTTGTATCCGAACCCTCAAATCAATCCGAATAAATCCAAGCTCGGATTCATTCTGATTGCACGAATGCACGCACATATTGAATAGGACTGAAATGTGGGTTTGGATCAGACTTGGTGTTGGTCCACGGGTTGAAAAAGTTTGAAAACTTGCTTCGGATTGGATTGGATCGGATATAGATTTCGGAATGATTCCGATTGGTTCGGAAGTAATTCCTGTCCGCAACTTTGGCCAGGAATTTTATACTAAATTCGCGCTTTTATTCCATTTTTTTTAAATTTAGGATCGCACTGTCTTACTGCGGAGAAGAGCTGAATGGGCTAAAAGTCTAGGTGAACCTCGTGCCGCGGCCGAAATGTTCCTCTCAGCAGGCGACGTTCAAAGAGCCATAAAAATAATTGCAGAGCACGGTTGGATCGACATGCTAATAAAAGTTGGCAGGCAATTGGACAAAGCAGAACGAGAAAGTCTCACCGTGATTGCTAAAAAATTAAGACAATTAGGAGCTACTCACGGTGCAGCTGAAATTTTCACACGATTAGGTGATCATCCTGATGTTGCTGAAGTTCTCATCGAAGCTCAGGCTTGGCCTGAGGCTTTTGAACTTGCCGAAAGAAACCCAAAATTGAAATCTCGCATTTATGGCCCTTATGCTAGGTGGTTAGCAGAGACAGGGCGCTTCTCGGAAGCTCAAGAAGGTATACATTTTACATAAATTACTTAATTAACAAAATATTTGAAAATATTTTTGAAAAAAATTTAATTACAAAAATTTAAATATATAGCTTTTCAAATGGCTGGTCAGCCCGAAGAGTCAATTGGAGTGCTAACAACTCTCGCAAAAAATGCCGTAACCGAAAGAAGATTTCGTGATGCTTCTTATTTTTACTGGCTCTTGTCTCAACTCAGCCTTGAGCTACGAAAAAATGTGGAAGAGATCAAATCTTTATTTTCCGTTTATTCTGAAAAGGCAGATATCTATTATGTGTATCATGAAGTGCACAAGTATTTAGTAAATATTCACTTGTACTGATTTTTATTTTGCAATTATCAAACACTTTTTCACTGGAACTTTTTTTCACTTTTTAGGAAGAACCTTTTACCTCTCTGATGCCAGAAGCACTTTTTAACATATCGCGGTTCCTAATCATGAAAACCCAGGGTAGACAATTCGAAGGCGTCTCTCAACTAACAATTACGTACGCACTAATGAAGCAAGCTCGTCTTCTAGGCGCCAATAAGTTAGTTATGCAATTACTAGAGCGTTTGCGAGGTATCAAGATCCCTAAAAATCTTTTAGCGCAAATTGAAACTTGGGCGATTGCAGCAAAGGCTTATCCATATCGAGACCCGGAAGAATTATTGCCACTGTGTTACAGATGCTCGACTTTTAATACACTCTTGCCATCTAATAACGCTCCTGAGAACAGTTGTGCACAATGCGGTTTGAAATTCCAACACTCCTTTGTCATGTTTGGTAATTTTTTTGTTTTTTATAGTTCCAATTCAAGGATGTTCCTTGGCATTTAAAGTAATTATTAATTAATGCGATTGACGAATATATTTAGAAATACTGCCACTTGTTGAGTTCGAATTAGAGGAAGGAATCACAGACGAAGAGGCTGAAAAATTGATAGAAGAACCTCTACAGATTTCGGATAATTCGACCCAAATTGAGGATCAGCTGACGATTACAACTAAAACGGATCTTTTCACGGATCGCTTAGTTCGTTATGAGGTAAATTTTGTTCACTTTTGATATGACCAATATTTCCAATTGAAGATCTATTCTTGAGAAGCATTTCTTTTCAGAATAAAGTAGGAGGTTCAACTGTTCTGGTTAATCGTGGGGTTTTGAAAAGTATGGAACCTTCAAGCGTTCTTATTGTCAAGTGGCCAATCCCTTTTAAGACTCGATATTTTAAGAATCTTTTAACGGATCTGCAAGTGACGTCGTGTAAAACGTGTTTAAAGGTATTCATTTCGTTTTTTTTAAATGTCTAATATATTACAGGATGATTAAAACATGTTTTTGTCTTTTTTAGCTCTTTCATTCGGACGATTATGAGTTGGCATTACTCAGATACGGCCACTGTCCATTTTGTCGGACACCCAATAATCCAACAACTCATGCTTAATTTCTAAGAAATTCGACTTGTAAATATCACACAGATACTCATATTTCAAAATGACAATTATTTGCACTTATATTTTTTACAAATAAAAAATTACTATGAAAAATAATCTGAATTAAGAAATTTAGATTTGACTTAAAGAGTAGGGATACTTCCTTTCTTTTGTGGGAATTATTAAAATAGCTATAAAGTAAGTAAATTTAAAGCTTTAATAATAATTATTAACAATTTATGTACTTATAAATGTATTCCCCGCATGAGACTCAACTTTTTCTTTCATAGCGTTGTACCAAGTAGCTAGTTTCGTGTGTTCCATCGTGTCATTAAAGGCTTCTAAACCTTCGATACTGTTCAGAATTCCATAGACGGCAAGATCGGAAAGATCAGGGTTTTGACCTCCCATGAAGGTGCCACCTCGCGCTTTAATCCCTCGCAGCCAAACGTTTACCTCGTCATAGAGCGATTGCCGAACGTCACCTTTAAGATTGTACTTTTTCTTCAAATTATCCCCTAACCACCACATCGCTATGGCACCTACGTTGATCATCATCCATCGTTGCCAGAAGGGGAAATATTCTTCCCAGTGTCCAACCTTTAAGAGAGTCAATTATAATCATTTTAGCTAAACATCACAAACAATAGTACGTACTTTTGTAAGTTTCCAAATTAATATCATGCCATAGGCGGGGCTCGGACTTAATTCAGAGATAAAAACAAGTGCCAATAGAAGCATAAGTTTTGAATAATAGTGTTATGAAATTTTTTAAACAATAAACTTATAAAATAATTGAAAACATATGCCGAGGCGATACACAATTTTTGTAATAATTTCCGTCCTTGAGATTGGAATAAAAGCATGGCATTTTTGTGTTCCCGGAATAGTAATCGACTTGTCAAATCGTTCTTGTGAAAGGGCTTCTTCTGAATATTTTTCGTGCGTACAGAAAAATACAGCACATCAGTTTTTTTTTTATCATTTCAGAAATTTTAGAGCACAATACGGTAGCTGTGCATTTATTTAAAACAAAACTAATGTTTGTTTTCTTGAGAAAAAACATGTACCAAACCATAGAAATAAATAATTTTCCTGACAGATCAGCACCATAACAAAAAAATCGACAAAATTTCGTAAACTTAATGCATCATGAAGCTCACTTCGGATGCAAAGGAGAATGGAAATTTTTTACTTGAAAAAAATTCATGTTACATAAGTTGCATTCTGTACACATGAAGAATATTCAGAAAAAGAAGCTCTTTTCCAAGAACGATTTTTCCACTCAAAAAAATATTTGTTTTAAATTACAGAAACCGTTTCTTTAATATATATTTTTTTCAATTAATTAAAAATAACTTCAGAATGAATAAAACCATTTTAAATTAAAGAAAAAATTGTATTGAAAAAAAAAATTTTCTTTTTGAACCAAAGAAATTTGTTTGAGTCAAGACAAATTTCATTGACTGAGAGCCAATGACTATTTCTGTTTGATTCAAGGAAATTTTGTTAGAATCAAAGAATCTTTACTCTGAATGACAAGTCGATTACCGCTCCGGGGACCCAAAAATTCCATTTTCAATGAAGGACATGAAAGTTTTTGAAAATTTGTTTTCAAGAAGTAGTTTTTGAAAACGGCGTCTTATTGCGTATAATTTAAATACAGATACATCTTAATATCATTAAAAGCACCAAAGTTATGAAAGTTCAAAAAAAGCACTAAAAGAGCGGATACTAGAAGTTTTATCAAAATTACTAACAACTGATGAAATTGTTCAGATGATTTGATATGGAATGTCTCACTCAGTCTCACTCAATGTAACAGTTTTAATAAAGTTTTGGTAAAAGGATAATGAAGTTAGAAACAATGGAAAGTATCGATTCTTTAAAAAATACCGACTTCAAAGGAAAAACTTTGATGTAAAAGTTGTTGAAACTGTTAAATTATATTTTTGTTTTATTTTTTGTGACACCATAAAATTGTATTGTTAAGAAAAAATACATTTTACAGGATTTTATACACATTTTCGCAAAAATCTGGAAAATAACACGGGACAGCGAAGAAAGTGTCGAGACATTTTTCTAGACCTTTTTTGGAGAAACAAATTTTTTCATTTGACTTTTTTCGTATCATGTCTTTTTAGCAATAAATGTGAATTTTCCTTTTTCTATATATATATATATTCTTGCAAATGGACTGCCTGTCCAATTTGAAATTAATTCGGACTGAATTTTCTTTTTTCTGGCATAAAATTCTATGGATTTGCAAATTAAGTTGGCTGTGTATAGGTTCACCCAAATTCGGCGAGCGCAGACCAAATATTTTCGGTGTGGCTAGACACTTCGGATTATATTTACACAAATGAAATAAATAGTTAAATCAATTTTTTCTTTTGAAGTTATAAGGTATGCAAACATTAAACAAAAGTGTTGCAAAGAAATGTCATAAAATCATATTGATAATTCTGCATTCTATGAAGGTACTTTGAAGTTCTAAAAGATTTTATTGTGTAAACTGTACATTCTAAACTTTATTAATAGAAGTGCTGTTTGGATATGTTATTATCATTATGCAATTTTTTATAAATCTTTTTAATTCAAATACAAATTCTATACCTTATACTCTGATAGTTCCATTTCAGAAAAATTAGACATTTAGAGGAAGAGAAAAATATTATTGAAGAAGATTAATCGTATAAAATGAAACTAATTAAATTTGGTATGTTCCGTTTAATTTTAACTTCATTCTTTTTCAAACTTGAACCTTTTATTTGAATTCTTATTATAACTGAAAAGGATTTATAATTTTAACTTTTTTCAAAACAAAAACTTTGAAAGTTCTGATATTAATGCAAGATGAATTGCTTTCATTTAGCATTGTTTATCCTTGAAGCTACTCACATTCAAATATTGTTAAATTTGAAACATATTTGGTTTAAAATTCTTTAATGTTAAGCTTTTTTTAATTTTGAACGCTTCCAATTTATGAATAATGGAGTACTGTTAGCCCAAATTTTTTTACAAGAGGGAACTATAACTGACCAAAATGGTAAGAAACGGAAAAAAAAATATAAAACTTCCTCAAATAAGGTAAGCATCTTATCAAATAAAAACTAAATCTTAACATCACATATGTTCTTTACTATAATTAACTAATTTATATATTTCAATTCAGCTTCCTAATATTCTTCAAACAACTACAGATTGTTATATTTCAACCTATAATATGTATCAATCCGTTTAATAGATTATAAGATTGCCTTATGAGGATAGCGGATCGCAATCAAAACGTACCTAGCAATATTATATATTAACAATAAAATACTGTCGGGAAGAGTCACAAAGAAACCGAAAAAAAGTTATATATTTTTTTCGTATCTTAAAATTTGTATCTCTTCCAATTTAATATTTTATACTATAAAATAAGTGTTACAGATGAAAATGGTACAATTTTGAAAGATTTTTCTTAAAAAAGTAGAAAAGAGTAATTTCTGTACTTGAGATGGAAAACATGTTATTTTAGCCAATCACCGAAAAAGTTCGAAAACATTTTGACAGGCAAAGTGAATAAATAGTGGCATTTTTTTCAAAATAGTATGAAAATAGTGGCATCGATGAAAAAAAGTATCAAATAGTGTCAACATTGGCACGAGTCCTAGTCGTGCAAACGTAATTAGGAGTTTCAATTCTTTTTAGGTCTCTCAATTTTCAATTAAAACATATATATGAAGCACTAACTATATTACCAGTTGCCTTTTTCCACAGGTAACTGAAGGTAGAATCTAATCATTTTCTCTTTACATACACTTACGCGTATTGAATCTATCAATTATTCTTAATAACTTATTTAACCTTGAAGCAATATTTTAAGAACTCACTTTTGAGAAGTTTTCGAAGGATCTGTAAGATTCGTCAAGTGTTCTGTAGGCATTAGGTGAAAGAGTATGAACGAGAACATTGTCAGCCCACTTTCTCCATTTTCGCTCTTCTCTGTGAAAAAATAAGTTCATTTTTACCGAGGCTGTTACCAGATTTTTTTATAAATAATTAAATTATGATTACACTCACACAATATCATTCATGGATTTTTCTTTGGGTATCGTATTTTGGTACATCAAGAAGTATTTGTTGACGATTTCGTGTTGAAATTTACCCTTATCATCGTGCAGAGCGATGCTGGGATAGAATTTAACGAGTTCATCGATCTTATTTGACTTATCGTGTAAATAAGAAGCCAAAAGCGAAACTATCATAGAACTGTCATTGAGAGGTTGGTATCCACCGTCTACTTTTGCTAGTAGAATCGGTACTTTTTTGTAAGGTGACCATTTTGCTTCTGTGCGGAATACTGGATTTACTTCAACTATGTCGTAAGATATGCCATAGTAGTCTAAAAGGGCACGGACCTGTAAAAAATATACTATAATTCATACTTATATATGGGCAAAAACAAATCCTAGATGTTATAATCCAAAGTTAACTTTTTGTTAAATTGCCAAAAATTCTTAACTTTGTCAAATATTTTTTAAACGTACCTTACAACAAAAAGGACACGACTGGTATTGATAAAGCGTAAGTTTTAGATTTGTTGAATCGACTGGCGAGATGACCTGAAATATAGTGTTCTTTATAATATACAACCTGCATGATAATTGCTGTCAATATCAAAATATTGAAAAGTACAAAAATCGAAATGCAGTTTATTTAAGGTGATTGAAATTTGTTAGGTTATGTCAAGAAAATGAAGATATAATCGATTTAGTGAATATCTGTTAACTCACGTTCCTAGAAGCAGGAATCGGCGGCTTTTCTGGTAATACTTTTCTCTCGACTTGCGTGCCTTCCAAAGTCAAGTTCTGTCTGGCTTTGTTGATTTGCTTGATAGAATAACCCACACCTACGAGCGTTCCTAAACCGGCACCTATCAAACTAAATTTTAAGATCCCTTTTGAACCTTCTGATCTTGGTTGTTCCACAACTGTGCAAAAACTTCGTAAGCCCGAGTTCGCGCTCGAAATCACGGTTTTTTGCAGGTATTCACATTTGTTTGTAAATTTAAATAGTTTACAAAATACTGCCATTTTTAAATTCCCAATCCAAACGCACTTCGATTGAACACATCTGTCGTAGGAAGAGGAAGAGCATGACACACACGAGGATGAGGACAGAGATGAGGATGAGAGCAAATGAGAGGCGAACAAAATAATTAAAATCAGCCACGTCAGTCACGTGATCATTTTTTATTTGGCCTTCTTAAATAATAGGGATTTCATGAAATGTCGAAATTCTGTTGCTAATTTTATGTAATTTGGTGCAATGACACGAACTATTATCGATTGAGTTTGACGTTTACCACTTATCTACTTTGTCGATCTCGTCAATGCAAAACTGAATCGGTAAAAAAAATAAAATAAATCTGTAACTGGTTATAAACAGTCATCAGATCAAAGATAATAATCAGATGCAGATGCATTTATAAATAAAATCGAAGAAAATCGAGGAAACTGCTGAATGTTGATGCTGTTGGAAAATAAACAAAATAAAATCCTACAACAACATAAGTTACACGAGAGCAAATGTTTGCAGTATTTTATTATTTTGTTGCTCTTGAGTTTTTTCATGCTTTTGACAGATGTTTTTGACACATTGATTTTATCGACCAAAACGAAGTGTTGGTAAAAAAGGAGCTTTACCGCCTAGATTTTAAATTCCAAAAAGAAATATAGAGAGAATGGCTAAGAACATTTTACGTGAAAAATCAAATTTCGAATGACTGCTTCCCTGAATATATTTATATCTGTTTATACTCAATTTTGGGTTCGCTTTATCTTTCATGAAGGAGGATAAATGTAGTTTTATAGGTTCTGTTTTGCCTGGTTTTACAGTTTACAGCAGAGATTTACAGTTATTTTTGGGTGAAAACCTGATAGCGCACCCCAGCGGGTTGTTTTCGAAGTAGGGTAAAAGTTACTAACTAGGGATGCCAACTCCATCACGCAACATCACTTCTAAAAGTTCCTAGATTTATAGCATACTGCATAGAATTACCCACTCTGATCTTCTTTACCGACATTATCAAACTGGAAAAATGTCGACTTGCTTGACCACTCAAGTAGGAGTGTCTATCGTTTATTTTAGTTCGTAAACTGGCTAGATGCATTGGGGGCGCTTTGATTTTAGTTCGTAAAAGCTTTGATGCAGAGGGGGTGCTGCGGAAAATCACTCGAAATTGAATGCATGGAGAATAGACATAAGGAGACCAAAGTCCTGTACATTGACTTCACGAAAAATGAGCATGTTTTTTCGCTAAGTACTCGCGCCTGAACTTCCCGTGCGTGGCGCTAGTATGAAGATATGTACAAATATTGCCTTGTATAGCGGCCATATTTTTTTTACATATGTTCATACCAGCGCCACGAACGGGAAGTTTAGGCGTGTGTACTTCGCGAAAAAATATGCTCATTTTTCGTTACATAGGGTTACCATCCGTCCTGGTTTTTCGGGACATGTCCTCTTTTTTCGAGATCTGTCCTGGTGTCCTGGTTACATTCTCATTCTAATGAGAAGGTATTGGTTTTATGTAAAATTTGACATAGTCAGTTTTCATCAAATCTCCACGTTTTGAGACCCCCTGAGCCAGAAAAAACGGTTTTTACGAAGGTGTCTGTCTGTCTGTAGTCTGTAGTCTGTCTGTCTGTCTGTCTGTCTGTCTGTCTGTAGCCACGATAACTTTCGAAAAAATGATCAGATTTGATTCAGCTTTGGCACACTTTTTTATGGCCGAAAAATAGAGAACGAGTTCGTTAACCAGCTATTTTAGATGAAAATCCAAAAAGTGAACACATTTTGAAAATTTTTGAGACCACTTTTTTGGAAGATTTGAAAATTCTATGTACGGTTATTAGTAGTACGCAAAATGACGAACAAAATATTCTTATGACTTTTCGTGATAAAAAAAAAATTACTGGAGTTATAGCATTTTCAAAATTCCAAAAAACAAACGAAAATGAACATTTTAAGCCGAAAAACGCACGATATGAAAAAAAGTCAAGAGGAGAAAAACGTTGATTCCTGAACACCCTATAATATTTTCATAACAACTTTTTGAATTTTTTGAAAAATAAAAAATTCAAATTTTGATCGCACAAAAAATTAATGAAAAATCAAAAAAGCCATTTTTCTGTAAAACTATGCAAGATACCAGAAAAGATTATCCTACCAAAATTGTGCACCTAAAAAAGATCTACAAACTTCTTATCATTCACTTTTTGATATGACGCGTAGTTTTTGTTTTATTCGTAAAAAACAGCATTGAAAATAGAAAAATCAAATTTTCAGACGAATATTACCAGCTACGAAAAAATGACCGAAACAAAATTTGTTCATCCAAGGAAGAGGTACAAATTTATTGTGACTCATGTTTCGATAGGATGCGTGGTTTTTGTTTTATTCGTGAAAATAACATTAACAGTAAAAAAAATCAAATTTTTGAAAAAACAATGCAAGGTACGAAAACATATAAATGAACAAAAATTGTGCATTCAAAAAAGACTTACACACCCGTAATCAATTTTTGTGGTAAGAATATATTCAAAATGAAAAAATTAACTTTTTTGATAAACGGCACAAGCTAAAATAAAATGTTAACTAATAAAATTTGTCACCTGAATTATATCATTACTTTTCATTTGAAATCAAATACAAATTTAGTAATTTGTATATGAAGAACATATAATACGAAGCACAAAGTGCGCGCTCAGTGTATTTAGCAAATCGCACGCCGTAAGTGCGCTCAAACTTTTTTGTTTCTATCATACGGTTCAAATGATTTTCAAATCAAATATCGAGCGCGAAGCGCGAGTGTCTGGATGAGAATGTGTTTCTTAAGGTCGATAGAACCTTGAGTAAATAAAGTTCCTTTTCAGTCTAAAATAAAAATAAATTTAACAATCACTTAATATGTAGAGGTTTTGATAATTTTATAATATTTGCAAACAAACTTTTTCTTTTCATCGAAGTCGAACACGAAGTTCGAAAATCTAGAGGAGCCTAGCGTAAAGCGAGATGCAAATACGCCCGAGCGCGTAGCGCGAGGTGAATACATAATCGAGCGCGAAGCGCGAGATAAATATATGATCGAGCGCGAAGCGCGAGATCCAACAGTCGCGCGCCCTAGGCGCGCTCAAACTTGCGAGCGAAGCGAGCCGCGCGCGAAGCGCGCCATGAGAATGTGCCCGCAAAGCGGGCAGATTTTTTTTTCTTGAAAATAGGCAAAATGTCCTGGTTTTTTTCGAAACCAAGATTTTTGACAGCAAATATTTTATATTTTTATTTTTCTACAATCGCAGTTTTATGTTTCAGCATAATACTGAACGTGACTTTATAGAAATGCGCGCGCATACTTAGTATGTGAATTGTCGCGGCATATAATTAAATTATTAAATAACAATAATTGCAATAATAGTACATTATTTATACCATTTCCCATACTTTTGTCAAGGATATATGGTACATTTTTGTCTTGCGATGACCCTTTTTTTTTACATTCTCATTCTAATGAGAAGGTATTGGTTTTATGTAAAATTTGACATAGTCGGTTTTCATCAAATCTCCACGTTTTGAGACCCCCTGAGCCAGAAAAAACGGTTTTTACCAAGGTGTCTGTCTGTCTGTAGTCTGTCTGTCTGTCTGTCAGTCTGTCTGTCTGTCTGTCTGTAGCCACGATAACTTTCGAAAAAATGATCAGATTTGATTGAGCTTTGGCACACTTTTTTATGGCCGAAAAATAGAGAACGAGTTCGTTAACCAGCTATTTTGGATGAAAATTCAAAAAGTGAGCACATTTTGAAAATTTTTGAGACCACTTTTTTTGAAGATTTAAAAATTCTATGTATGGTTATTAGTAGTACGCAAAATGACGAACAAAATATTCTAATGACTTTTCGTGATAAAACAAAAATTACTGGAGTTATAGCATTTTCAAAATTCCAAAAAACAAACGAAAATGTACATTTTAAGCCGAAAAACGCACGATATGAAAAAAAGTCAAGAGGAGAAAAACGTTGCTTTTTGAACGTCCTATAATATTTTCATAACAACTTTTTGAATTTTTTGAAAAATAAAAAATTCAAATTTTTATCGCACAAAAAAATAATCAAAAATTACATTTTTCTGTGAAACTATGCAAGATACGAGAAAAGATCATTCCACCAAAATTGTGCACCCAAAAAAGATCTACAAATTTCTTATCATTCACTTTTTGATATGACGCGTAGTTTTTGTTTTATTCGTAAAAAACAGCATTGAAAATAGAAAAATCAAATGCACAGAACCGAGCGTGGAACGCAAGGTTCAAATGATTTTCAAATCAAATATCGAGCGCGAAGCGCGAGTGTCTGGATGAGAATGTGTTCCTTAAGGACGATAGAACCTTGAGTAAATGAAGTTCCTTTTCAGTCTAAAATAAAAACAAATTTAACAATCACTTAATATGTAGAGGTTTTGATAATTTTCTAATATTTGCAAACAAACTTTTTCTTTTCATCGAAGTCGAACACGAAGTTGAAAAATCTAGAGCAACCGAGCGTAAAGCGCGATGTAGATACGCCCGAGCGCGTAGCGCGAGGTGAATACATAATCGAGCGCGAAGCGCGAGATAAATATATGATCGAGCGCGAAGCGCGAGATCCAACAGTTGCGCGCCCTAGGCGCGCTCAAACTTGCGAGCGAAGCGCGCGATGAGAATGTGCCCGCGAAGCGGGCAGATTTTTTTTTTTAGGGATCGCTTGAAAATTTTTGACCGTCCTGGTTTTTCACCCGACCCAGATGGTAACCCCATCGTTACATTACTTTGGTCTCCTTGTGTCTATTCTCGATGATTGAATGTATGGAAGAGAGAGATGAGTGGGTGGGAGCAAATGGGAGGTGGCTCATCCTTTGGAAAACGAGGTTTTGACAAAATGAGGCTGATAAAAGCACCTTTGTCTGATAAATGTCTATGTTCTGCCTTACCAATCAAGTAGCAGCATTTGTGTACCCGAAAGCTAAGGTAATACTTACCATAAGAGGCGCATTAGATTTGATCAGATTCCCCGAGTTTTTTTCAACAATAATTAATATTTTTAATCGATACTTTTAATCGGAAATAACAAGAAACATGAAAAATACGCGTCTGGGTGATATTATTTTTTGAATAAATGTGAAAAAAGATAATTTCTGTTTTACCGATCTCATAATCTTTCTTAAATTTTCAACAACAAAAAAACAACAATGAGCGGACGTAATGTGTCATGTTCCTTATCGTCTTTATTATTTTCCAGAGTTTTGGCAAAAAAGATTAATTATTGTAAAAAAACCGGAGCAACTGATATGGCTCATATGGTACATAGCATATGCCCTTATTTTTCGAAAAGTAACGGAATAATTCAAGGAGCATGATATTAAATTAAAATAATTGTAACTCATATCGAAATAGTTTTGTCTTTTGAACAGAACAACTCAGATATCATAATTGAAAGTTTTTTTTGAGAAGGAACGAGTCTAGGGATATTTCGGATGTTGGTATTCCTGAGATTGGGGGTAAAATGAAAGCTAATGCCCAGCGAGAGTTGATCACGTGACACGATCTTCCACAGTTATTTTTTCAGGAAACGATGGCGCCAAATGCCAGTATCCACTTTTATGTAAATATATTAACGATTTGGAATGTGTGGAAATCAAAAAGCGCGCTCACGTTGTGTGGGTGAATGACAGCCAGGGAAAACGTGGGGGATCGTGGGATCAGAGTGAGTAAATTGCTAATGAGGACATTCTGTGACAGTGCCGTGTATACGCACTTACGCCGTGTATACACATTTGCTTACATTTATCGCTCTCTGCTCGGTCTCGGCCGTCCTCGTGTACTTTCTTGCAAATGCTCACGTGCGCGAAAGTCTATTTCATCTAAATAGATCAATAATAAGGTATTAATGGAGGATGATTTCCGCCTGTGTGTGAGGAATCCTGTGCTCGTGTGTGGACGATGCTGCTGCCATCTGGATTGTCAATGTTGTTGGACAGCAGGAACAGAGCAATGGAGTAATAAGCATTTTCTCCCGTACGAGTGAAGTTTTCCCACGATTTTCATCTTTCGTCCGCGTTAGTGTTTCGGCGTTTATTCACCGCGCGGCCCCAGTGACTCGATTCGCCTGTGAAATCTCCCGAAAAAACGCACGCTATGGTTCCCACTCAATGTTTACATGTTCTCTAGGATGGGAGCAACCTTCCACGATTTTCCCCGATATCGCGATTCCCCGCCGATCCTACACGTTCTTGCGTCAAAAGTTATCCGATATTCACCTCCTGGACGATCCACGTCGCCTCGGATACCCCAGTTTCCTCGCGGATCTCATTTTTTTATAACCTCTCCCCCTTCCACTAGCAGCAGTGCAATTGTCTTCGGTCCACCTCCAGGATCATATTTGCACCGGTTATTTTCATCTTCTGCATGGACACCGATGCCGCACGCACGTGAATTCCACTCAATGGTGATTCTTCTACCCTCTTAAGTATCATCCAACATCCAGCAAGTCCACTAGATCCTGCCACCAAAGTAGCCCACCACCTCCATCCATGATCCTTCATCCTGTGGACCTAAATCTACCTTCAGTATCATTCTTACTGAGCCTTTCAGGTAAAAAATCTCACTTTGTGTCCATATGACTCATTTGCTGCCTGTAAACACTGAGATTCTCACAGCTGATTGGTTACGTTTTGTCAAATTTCTATGTTCCCTCTAAATAGACTTATTTTAGTATATTATCGAATTCATTTTAAAATTTAGCTTCTTTCCAAGCCTATTTCTATGATTTTTTGAGTTTTTTTGCTTTAAGGTAGTTGTTTTGCTTGGAAATGACAGGTTTTAGTCTATAAAGAAGAAGCAAATTTTTTAATCTAAAAATCACTTATTTGTGTTGTTTATCGAGTTCAGTTTCTCATTTAGCATCTTCTAAAGCTTATTTTCGCCATTTTATTGTGATTTTTCTTTTAAGAAATTTTTTGTTTAAAAATAATATGTTTCTGTCAGTGTGGAACAAATCAGTGTTTACTTATCAAATAATTTACATGCGCCTACTTATTTTGGTTTTTAGTTACTAAGCCTAGTTTATTTGCTTTATGCTTGAAATATTGAACAAATTTGCGCTTAGGCTAATTTCTGTAGATTAAGTTTTTTGCTTTTCACGCCAGTGTCATTGCCCTCTGTTTATACCGTAGTATTTTTTTATTATCATCCTCCTGTGAGCGCATTGTGCTGTCTTTTACTTTAAAAGTTGCTTTTGTGTCAACAAATGTATACAATTCTTTTGCTTATTAACAGTAATTTTTTATATAACTTTTTTATTTTAACGTGAGTTGTTAATGGGAATTGTGTATCAAATATGATTTTTTATAAACGAAGCCTTGTTATAGAGATTTTTTCCCCTACCCTTTTAATTTATCCTCCATTCTTGGAAAATTCTTTTCGAAATCCTTATCCGGGATAATTACATGCGTGCTTTTGTACATAATAATTATTTTCGTTCCAGAAGTCGAATTCTGTGAAGTTTTATATTGCGTAGTGTCTAGATGCACTGCAAATATATTAATGGGAATTTTTTTCGGTATTTATAATGAGAGCTGCAAATACTTCCAGTACCAAGCTGAACATTTAAAGCTTGAATATATGATGCAAAACTTTTGGGGCTGAATTATAAAAAAAGTGCTTAAGGCTCTCATCCAATCTAAGAGATAGTCCTAGAGTTCTAGGAAAATATCTCGATTCTATGAATATTAAAGGCAACCCTAGTCGTCTTTACTGAGTTTCAATAAATCCCTCAAAGCGATTTTTAAAACTATTTATTACTGCTTAGAAGATTATTTTGCAGCTATTGAATTTTAGACTCAGGATATCTTAAAACTATTTTTCATAATTTTGCAGAATTTTTTTAGAGTATCATTTAGAAAGCTCAGCATTTAAAGAACAAGTGTAAACTTCTAAGGTTGAACTTTCGTTAGTTTAATCATATAATTAAATGTATTTCTTTGTTTCAGTTCCAAAGGGCGCACGTATTCCAGATAATAAATTGCCGGACAGCTATGTAGTAAGTTTTTTTTTCAATGGAAAATCTAATTACGAAATCTGTCTTTTTAAATCAAGAGGCTGTATGTGCAAAAAATTAGTTTTTGCCTATTCTATTCATATTCCTAACAGGACTTTTTTGAATGGCTATAATTAAAATTAATTCTATGATTTTTATTGTAAAAAAAGCCAATATCTACAATTTTTAAGATCAATTTTCCCTAAGAAGACAGGCAGTATGTACAGAGAATAACCTGTATTTACGATTTCTTTAACGAAATCAGATTCTTGCAAAAAAATATTTTGTTCAATTCGCTTAATTGCAATGAAAACAGGTAAAATAGAAATTTGGTCGTGCACTGTATTTTTGTGCACTAACATTTTTAGAAGGTGTCTAATCTAAAAAACTTTCCACTTTAAAAGTCGGGAAGTTCTAATTTTTATAAAATATAATTCACAGAGTTGACGTTGAATTGCACTTAATTTAAATCTAATGTTTTGCCTATTTGGAGCTGTCTTAGTGATTGTTTTTGCTCTATTCGTACTAAAAAATATTTAATTGCATTAAATTCAACCTTTTCGCTTTACTGCAATTGCTGAATTTCCAGTAATTATATAAATTTTATGCAGATTCTTTGGGGGGAAAAAACTAAGCAAAAATCTTGTGGCGATATGAAGTTTATCAGTTAAAATGAATGATGCCTTTTTAAATTGATTTATTGATCTAGGTTTATATCTTTGGTTCAATTGACCAAAACTATATTAAGTTTACATCTCATTCTGCCAATAAAATGATTAAGAAACCAAAGCCTACAAAACTCACCTTGATAGAACATCGTTTTTAACAGAAAGTTAACTTCAAAAATGAATTTAGCACAATTTTCGAAGAAACCTTTCTTGTTTTCTTTTTGAAGAGGAATCTACTATTCAAATTCTCAGATTGCTTGGAATCTTGGCAAGTATCTAAATCTTGGCACATTAATTAATCATTTTTTACAATAATTTGTTGATAAATTAAAAGCTTAAAATTAATATAAGTCCATATTACGCAAGAACTATCGAAAAAGATTTAAATTTGGTGTAATTTTAGAAATTAGTCCTACCCATAATGAAATATTTATAGATTCGAAGTGTTTTCGTCGATATTTTCAGTGATTTCGTAATGGTTGCCATTTTATTTAAAATTACATTAATAGTAATAAAGAAGTTGCATTTTTTTTAACATTATTGTTTACTTTTGAAATTGGATGAACGGCGAAAAAAATTATTCTTGTACAGTAAACGTTTTTTCAAAGCAATGGAAATATTGCAAAAAGTAAAGTATTCAATTGAAAAGAACTATGTCTTCACTTTGATTTATTTTTAAAGCCTCAAGGGTCGTAGTGATTCATCTATTGAACAAAGTTATTATTCATTAAGAAAATAATTAAGTTAATCAAAGTATTCAAATACGTGAAATAATTCACTAATTTCAAAATCACCACAATAAATTTACTTAAAATTGCATATTGACGGCATAATTTTGTTGACCCCTTTTAGTGATTTCTAGTAAAAAATCTTAGTTCAAAACTCGCCGCCAGAGATTTCCCAAATACATTTAGAACGCCTTTAAACTTTCTTGTAAATATATTATCTGAAACTTATGCAACTTCCCTATTCCTTTTGGCATAATGATTAAAAATGATGACATTGATATAATAGTGATAATCAATAATAAAATTATTGTTTTTTTGTTAACTAGGATGCGCACGGCTTCTCTGCATGTGCCGCATACCACTAGCTCAATTGGTATAGTAGAATGGCACAACGAGGCAAGAGAATCAATAGAAACGACAATGACTCGGCGTCTGGCCCAGGCGCGATTAAGAGAAGAAAATGCAAATTGGGCCCACCAGTTGCGGGTGCATCGACATCAGCGAGCACCCTTGGGCCCTCTGAGGAGGATGAGACGATGGCTTCTTCCAGTCAAGGGGGGGCTTCCTGGACCCCCCGACCTCTCAGCGATATAAAAATATCGAGTATATATAACAGATCGGCTACTGAGGCCCCGGCTGAACTGTTTCGTAAAGATTTAATCAGTGCGATGAAATTACCGGACAGCGAGCCTCTGAGTCCAAATGAGTACTGGGTGATTACTGATCAGTGGAAGCAAGAGTGGGAAAGAGGAGTCCAAGTACCCGTTAATCCAGACTCACTCCCTGAACCTGTTGTCGCTGTTAATCAGACTCCTGTTGCTTCTACCAGTTCAAACAAATCTCAGGGCGAATTTAAGTTGTAAGTAAATTATTATTTTCTAAAGGGTTCCGACCTGTTGTGTAGCTATGCCAGCGCCACTGATTTGGAACTATTGGATAGAAATTTGAATTTCAATCGAACAGTAACGAAAAAGCTTATATTGAATTTAATTTATTCTTTCACGTTTTTCTTGTGGGTTTTTATGTATACAAGGTACATACAGTAGTATAATATAGTAAGTCGTATACAATTATTTATCTTAGAACTAGGAAAAAGCTTATAATAAGTTAGTAAGAAATTTTTGATTTTATTATTACAATTATTTTATCCAACTGCGAAATTCTCGGAAATTAAATATCAGGAATCCATCGATCAAATTTTGACAACACATAATGTCTCCATTTTCGGCATTAACGAGGAGTTTGAATTTTAATTTATTCTGAATTTAATTTGTTAAATGTTAATTAGTTTATCTTCGACCTGAGACAATACATATCTTGGGGAGGGGGGCAGAACAAAATACTACGATTTTTTTTTAAGGGAGGGGGTTCTAAGTAGGATGTATACGCAAAGCTGTCCTGATATTTTTTCATACTTGTTTTTTTATTTTAAAAGTAATTAAGGAAGGAATAAGTATTATAAAAAAATCGAAAATTAATGTTATTAGTAGTTAGTTCTCTCTTATTAAAAAAATTAGCTGTAATAAAAAAGTTGCGGACATGTATGTGCGGGGGCTTAAAATTACGGTTCGTTACGTGGAATGAGAGGGCGGAGGGCTTAAAAAAAATCACATTTTTTGAACGGCACCTTACGGGAAGTTTAAATGTTTAAGACACTTTCAATATAAGTTTTTTATTTTTAAAGACCAAATGTAAAATCGTTTCTGTTTTTGTCAAGCCGTGGCTTTGTATGCAATTTTTCAGAAAGCCGTACATAATTTCTACGCAAATCAATTATTCTTCACTGGTTGATAACAAAATTATTTCAAAATTTCAATAATTTACAATAAAATTTAATAAAAATTTAGTTAGGTCCAAAATGCACAATTCGTGTTACAATAAAAGAGCGTATGATCGTTCTAGCGAGACTCTCACATAGAATAAGAAGTCACTTTCCTTTTGAAAAGAATGTATATCGACGGGGTATCCGATTTTTTGATGACTTCAATTTTCAATAACTTACGTTATCTTTAAATTTAATTATCATAAACAATTTTTATGAACGCCATTAGATGAAGCTTTTTGAGACGAATCCAACGATATGAAAATCTCAATTTCGATAAAAAGTTGTGTGAAGGAGGTTCTAAACCTGTAGATATAAATTATTTCATTTTGAATGTTTGTAATTTTAGAAGAACTTAAAATTTAATATTTTTACATTAAAATGTACAAAATTGTTTGGTTTCATATATAAATTTCTAAAAATTGTATAATTCAGAAATGATGGACTTAAAAGTCAAATAATTAAATAAAAAACGAAAAAAATTGAATAATTTTTAGTCGAAACTTCATCAGTTAGATAATTTCAAATAATGTTTGAAGTTCAACAATTGTTATTTGAACCGTTGTAGACTAACTAAGGGAGAAGTATACTCCTAAACTTGTTGAATTACAAGCAAAATTTTGAGATAATTTCATATTAAAATGTTTAAAATTGGGCAAGTTTAAATTATGAGCGCTTGAAATTGAACGAATGTGAATGGAACCGTATTAAACAATTAACAATTGAAATCGTTTGTGTATTCCAATAATTTAAAATTAAATTTTACTAGTAGATCACCTGACCGGCAATCAGTTGACCTGGTGTTCGAATCCCAGCGGAGAGAAAGGAGAAGATCTTTTTTCTGAATAAATTTAATTTTAAAATTAAAGTCGCAAACAATTTAATAATTTCAGTTCAATACGTTATAAGTTGGTCAATTTTAAACTAAAGTCGGATCAAAAAGTCCGGACACCTGGCTTTGAAGCTTTATTACTCGGCGAGAAAAAATCGTAGAATGTTGAGTCAAAGACATAAACATTCTTCAACATTATACTTGTAAAATGACGTCAGTTTGATTTTCTTTAAAAAAAATTTTGTCTTTCCTGTGACAGAAAGTGTGTGAGGAAACAGGAAAATGACCCTGAACTACTACTTCGAATTCGAGGTCCTCCTCAAGTGGAAAAATTGGTATCAGAAATTTGAAAAAAATTCATGAGTATTCTTTAACATGTACTTTACAAATGGCAATTTTTTTTACTTAATGATTATTTTAATTAGTAGAGCTAAAAATGTAAAAAAATAATTATGTCGGCTCTGGATAGAGATCTCAAGCTGAACTCTGGTTTAAAAGAAGCTTCTCCATTCAGCGGTTTCATCTTAAAAGTTGAATGGTCAATGAAAATGATTAATGTCTGAACTAAAAGCGTCGGAATAATCACGATCTTAATGAGTTTGAAAACTGGAATACTCGTATTGAAAAAACGTCCTTTCTCGGCATTTTCGAATTTAAGCGTGAAACAGATCCCTTCAAAAATAAGTGGTCTGTTTTACACTTAAATTCGACAATGTCGAGAAAGGATGTTTTTTCAATACGAGTTTTCCAGTATTGAAACTCATTAAGGATCGTGATTATTTCGACGCTTTTAATTCAGGTATTAATAATTTTTATTATCCATTCAAAATTTGAGATGAAACCGCTGAATTGAGAAGCTTCTTTTAAGCTAGAGTTCAGCTTGAAATCTCTATCCAGAGCCGAGATAATTATTTTTTACATTTTTAGCTCTACTAATTAAAATAATAATTAAATTGAAGTAAAAAATTGCCATTCGTAAAGTACCTGTTAAAGAATACTTATGCATTTTTTCAAATTTCTGATACCAATTTTTCCACTTGTGGAGGACTTCAAAGTCGACGTAGTGAAAGTTGAGGGTCATTTCTCCTGTTTTTTCATACATTTTCTGTCACAGGAGAGACACAAATTTTTGATGAAAATCAAACTAGCATCATTTTATAAGTATAATGTTGAAGAATGTTTCTGTCTTTGAATCAGCATTCTGCCATTTTTTCTCGCCGAGTAATAAAGCTTCAAAGCCAGGTGTCCGGACTTTTTGTCCCGACTTTAGTAGCATGTGAAATGGAATTTTGTTATGAGAAAATTCAAAAAGTATTGGACAAAAAAATAAATAATGATCTGTGCTTGATATGATAGATAAATTTGAAATTTTGCAGGCCGAAAAAATTCATAAGAATATCTCGAGACGATTACTTCAATCCCGAAGAACATAATTTGAGTAATACTCCCGAACGAGCTGAAAAAGCATGTGCTTATGATCTCGACGATACCGACATTGCTTGGCTTGATGTCCTGAATGGTGAAAGAGCACAGGTAATTTTCCAAACAATTCTTAAAAGTTAGTAATAGATGTCTCCTTCAAACAAGTTTTCAGATGCGAAAAAACAGCCAGAAAAGTCATGAAAACAAATCTTTTAAACTTTAATTTTGCGAAAAGAAAGTTTTTGTAATCTTTGAGAAGCATTTATTTTTGGCACTGCAGAAATGTTATGGTACCAGAAGTATAATGAAATAAATTATAGAATTGTCACCATTGCTACTTTCATGCCAAAGAAGCTTTTTTCTAATCCGTTTTGATGCACCCCATAATGTCTTTTAAACAACGTTACTACTCGAGAAATAAAAAAATTCTAAACCACGAATTTCTTCAGGCTGGCCAGCCGGCAGTTTCCGAGGCACAACTCGAACGAGTCATCCAGGAACTTGAAGTTAATTGCTGGCAGAGGATACAAGCGATCCTCAAAAATGAAGAGGGTCTCGGCATCGAGTACGATGAGAATGTCATTTGTGACGTTTGCAGATCGGTAAGTTCATCTCCGAAATTCGAAATCTATAAATAATATTTTGAACTTTCATGCAAAGTTGACTCAAATAAAACTCAACAGAGCCTCAACTATTTTCTAGGTTAAAGCTAAATCGGTATGGATTTAAGATCCCATTATCTGAATTTCAGAATTGAGTCTGAAATTCAGACTAATTTGACTGAATTTAATACCAAGAATTGTAAGGTTTAACAGTTTTAAGTTCTTTTTTACTGTGCAAAATTCAAATCCAACTTGTACAATGCTGCCAGAAGACGGAAAAACGTTTGATTGATTCCATTTCAAATCAAGCAGGTTTTTCACGTTCATTAACAATGTTTTAAGGAACTTCTCAGTTGAATTTATATTAGAAATGACCTATTCACCAATGGAAAGTGCGGAAGACAAACAGTAATTCCTAAAAATAGATATATTTATTGAAAAAACCTCTCTTCAATTCTCAAAATCTATTCCTGTCTTTCCATTTAAAATAATTAAAAATAATGTTGGATCAATTAAAAAAAAATATGAAGAGGAAAAATTATTCATAAAAAAAAAAGAAAGTTCAGATTAAAATGAAGTACAAATCGAGAAACTCTAACGATTTTTATAACTAGTTTTCTAATTATTTTAACAGAAACATTGTATGGAAGAAAACAAATATATATAATTTACTTTCAAAGTAAATGAGAAAATGGTTATTTCTCATCATTAAATTTTTGCCTACAAAATTCAGCAAGTTCACATTATTTTTTTCTGTTACAATCGATCAAAACCTGACAAAAAAAAGCATGAAATATATTTATCCTCTTTACGTGCAAGAATACTACTTTATAATTAAAATTATTATGATAATATAATATTAGAATATTCAATATACTGATTTCGTGATTTTCAACTATAGACTTATAGAGTTCGTTGTCAAAATGTTATTAAACTTAAGTCCCATCCAATCCTTTTTACGGCTTTTCATATCTTTAAAAAAACGAAAAAGGAATTATTTTTTTGCAGTCCCGACCGAATCTGAAGATAACCTTTCTGTACGTACATCCTAAAAAGAGAATTAAAATATATTAATTAAATAGTTAAATAAAGATTGACGTATAATAATTTTTTGGACGTTTTTTTTAAATTTCTATGGAACATTAAAGTACTTATACTTCCATAGAAAACTTATTTTCTCATATCGAATAAAGTACATGTCGCTCTGATTTTCTCTGAAAAACAACACATTTTGCCGATTAAAGGATAAAACCTGCCTGGTTCGAAATGGAATTGGCTATCGGTTTTTGAAATCGTTCATTGTAATTTTGTCAGTGAGACGAGAATTTTAATGATTACTTCTTTCGTAACAGCCCGATTCAGAGGAGGGGAACCTAATGGTTTTCTGTGATTCCTGTAACATTTGCGTGCACCAAGCATGTTACGGTATCACTTCTATTCCTGCGGGCCAGTGGCTATGCAGAACGTGCAACTTGGGCCAACGGCAAAAAACTGTGTGTGTTTTGTGTCCAAACATGGGCGGTGCAATGAAATGTACGCGAGCTGGCGATGAGTGGGCGCATGTCTCTTGTGCTCTCTGGATTCCGGAAGTCAGTATCGGCTGCGTTGAGAGGATGGAACCGATTACGAAAATATCCAGTATTCCGGTGAGTTTTTGTATTTTTTTCTTTTATCTTCCAAATTCTTGTGAAGATCATGTTTGAGAAAACTGAATTTTCGCTGATTTTTGCAAATAATATCATATTATAGCAAAGTCGATGGAACCTCGTTTGCGTGTTATGTCGTGATCGCGTTGGCGCCTGCATCCAGTGCAGTATAAAAACGTGCAAGACTGCATATCACGTAACATGTGCTTTCAAATACGGCCTTGAGATGAGAGCCATAATCGAGGATGAAATGGCCGATGATGGTGTCAAATTAAGGGTAAGGTCTAAAATAGTTTTTGGTGGCTTACAGTCCGTCTCCTTCTTTACCTATTCCCCGTTTTATTCCATTTTCTCTCTTTAATTAAAAAAAATTCCTAAAATCAAAGTTTCCAATTTTAAGTATTTTGTAAACGATTCATTTGCTAATTCTATAGTTAAAAAGTAAAAATAACTTACTCTTAAAAGTTGACTTTACGAACTAAGCTCGAAGAAGAAAAATGTTAGAAACCGAAAATAATATTATCCAGAAAAGAAACGTATTAGCACCCTAAAAAATGTATAATTAATTTGAAGCTAAGTCAATTTTAATCTCACGGTTCTGAAGTTTCAAATTACCACTATCATTTATGTTTCAATTTTTTCAACAGTCATATTGCCAGAAACATAGTAGAACGAACACCAAAGACAAAGTCGGTGTTGGAGGAGGTGCTGGGAACAGTAGCACGAAAGGCGGTTCAGATTCGGAAGATGGCGAGTCTAGAAAACGAAAGCGTAAAGAGATGACTTCTGAGGAGAAAAATCAAGCGCGCGCTGCTAAGTAAGCTCATAATTTAAATTTTAGAATATAAATACATTTCGTTTAATTATTTCTTGTATAAAATATATTTTGAAATATTCTCTACTTAAGGGGCAAATTTAACTTATCTAGATTACAAGCAATCGAAGCAGAGTTTGACAAGCACGTGAGTTTGAACCACGTAACGTCTCAACAATTAGACGTGGATCCCGACGCGATTGTCTATATTTACAACTACTGGAAGTTAAAGAGGAGGGTGAGTATTTTTAAAACCCTCCAATTTTATTTTCTATGTATTCGATAAAACATTCTAAATTTTATCTTTTACAGGCCGGCAATAACAAACCTCTTCTGGCTCCGCAATGTGGCGAACTCTCGGGCGCAGGAGCGCGGGCTCAAGGTCAGGCCGCGGACAATGAGAAGATGAAAACATTCGTTCAACTGCGTCAAGACTTGGAGCGAGTGAGAAATCTCTGTTACATGGTTAACAGACGAGAAAAACTTTGGCGATCATTATTGAAAATTCGGGAGCAAACTTTCCATAAACAGGTTAAGATTATGGCTGGCCCACCTTTACCACCTACCATGGCTGCTGCGGTCTTGTCGGCTAACCATGGACCCTCCATCTACGATCGTCTTTTATCGCATCCAGACGTTCAAGACTACCCACGAAGTATAGAATCACTACTGCTTAGGATATCGGGCGAGGAGTCCCCAACGCTTTCATCCGGCGACGAAAAGAAGGTTCAACCGGACTTCAATGGAGCCTCCAAGAAGAAGATATTCTTCAATGGCTCGGTGAGGAGAAAGAGCTCGTATGCTAACGAAGCGTCTTCGTTAAGCAGTAGCGAGACAGACGTAAAACCACCAATCAAGACGTCAGGAAAATCACCGAGTAAATCACCCGCAAAATCACTTAACAAATCCGCGAGCAAGTCTAAGGCCGTCAAAGTAAAAGCGGAAGACTCCAGCACCGAAGAGGAAGCGATCGCTTCGACGAAATCGAAGGCTGTCAGGAGAAAGTCAAAGAAGACTAGCGCACCTGACCGACCTCAAAAACCCGTCCGTGACAGTAGTGAAAGTGACAAACTCGACACGAGTGGCACTAGGTCGCTAGCTCTAGAGCACATGGAGAGAGAACTCGATGTTTCATCGGGAAGTGACAGCGACGACCTGCTGCCTCCATGTAACGCGAATCCCACAGCGAGACACGGTCCGACCTCCATCTCAGCTATCTACTCTTCGGATTCCGACTCGCAGGAGCATGCTTCACATTCCGGTGTTCTAATTACTAAAGCTGCCGTGAAGGAGTTTTCGGCCGCGGATCTCTCAAAGAACTCACAGAAATCCTATGCTGGCAAGGAGTCGCGGCAAGATCACACGGAGGACGGAATAAAGAACAAAGAGAATCTGAAGACTGCAAAGAAGAAAGAGTGCCCGCCATCTACGCTTATAGTTCCTCAAAGACAGGCTGCGAAGAAAGCTTCCGAAATTATGCAGCGCTCGCAGGGTAAGAAAGAAACGACTGTGGAAACCTCGGAAGTAGTAAAGTCACCTCCTGAGGAAAAACCTGAAAAGCCTGAGAAACCTGTGAAACCTGTGAAAGAAAAAGCACCTTTAAGGAAGCAAAGAGAGGGAAGAGGCGGTAAAGATGGGAAGAACAATGACATATACGACTTTGAAAAGGAATACGGGGATGGTTCCGAGATTCTTGCTTATGTTCCACAACGTCAAGCAGCGAAAAAAGCCGCTGAGCACATCAAGAGTGGGATGGGCGCTAAGGTTGCCCCTCAGCCTGAGCCAGAAACTTCGGAGGTCAAACCGAAGAAAGATTCGCCTGAGGCAGCCAAGAAGAAAGAACCGCGAAAAGAAGAGTCCCCGAAGAAAGAGCCAAGAAAAGAAGAGTCCCCGAAGAAAGAGACAAGAAAAGATGATTCCCCGAAGAAGGAAGAGTCGTCGAAAAAACCTAAAAAAGTCGTGCAAGAGAACAAAGCACCTTCCGTTCACTCGAGCAACAGTGAGAGTAGTAGCTCCAGCAGCTGCAGTAGTTCTTCGGAAAGCAGCAGTGATACTGATGAAGATAGAAATTCGACAAAAGATCAAGCACTCTCTTCGAGCACATCATCTGAAAGCGACTCCGGCCAGCAATCCAAGAACAAGACTCCGGTCAAACGCCAGGTGAACAAGTCTGCTGATTCCTTTGATGCTGATAAGAAAGCACAGTTGGCGGGGCGGAAACTCAAAAAGCTGCCGGACAAGAAGCTTAAAACTTCCGACGGGCGGCATGGACCCGAGTTTCAGCCGCCGCCTACTGAGAGAGAGGAACCAAGCAGATCCACGGTGCTCAGAGAGCAACAACCACCCAGCAAAAAGGCCGAACACAGAGACGCTACCAAGAAGTCATTTCCCGTACCAGCACAGCAACAACAGCACCAACATCAACACGAAGAACACCAGCAACAGCAACCTGAATCAGCATCATCATCTAACCAGAGTGTGCACAGTCGGTCTCGAGATAATGATGGGCCAAGAAATTTATCTGGGCCCAAACCTGCAAAGAAGTCAAGTCAGCCCACCAAGCCTCAACAAACCACGTCCAGGAACAAAGAGGAAATCCCCTCAAGTAGAGCAAAACCTGAAGCTCGAAAGCGAAAATCTAGTGAAACCCCCCAAAAGGAGGAGAAGAGTAGCAAAGAGGCGCCTTTGGTCAAGAAACTGGAAAAAAGGGTGAACGACAAATACCAGAAGAAACTTGATGAAGAGAAGGAATGTAGAGAAAGGGCGACAGAACGAGAAAAAGAGCCTGAGAAGGAGAAACTGAAAGAGAATCTGACTGAAAAAGAAGATAAAGACGCAAAGAAGAAAGATAAAGACAAGGATAAGGAGAAAGACAAGGAGAAATGCGTGACCCAGTCGCCGAAACAGTGCAGAAATGAGGCGGCAGCAGAGATACCTTTGAAAGCGGATGACAAGAAAGTGAAGAAATCCACAAGCAAGAGCGCGATCAACATCCTGGAAGAAATAAACCAGAGGAAAGCTGAGAGACCTCACAGCACGAAAAAGTCGTCCAGGGGTTTGGAGAAGCTTTTGGAGAAACGCGAACATCTTGATATGTTATCCAGGAATAAGGACGCCGCAAAACAGAAAACTCAACAGGAAAGTGTCGAGAAGGAGCAGAAATCAAAACCGATTCCCGATCCAGTTTCGAAGGACGAGGACCAAAAGAACAACTCGAGAAAGGAAAGCACAGTTTGCAGTAAATTGGAACAGGAGGTTGCAAAGAGAGATTCTACGGAGACAGAGGCAGAGAGGTCAATTGAAAGGCGATCAAGTGATCGAAGGTCCAGTGATCGAAGATCGTGCGATCGGCGGATAGATGAGGCTGTCGCGAGTATTCAACAAGAAAGCGGGGCCAGGAATAAAGAAGCACCGAAGGAGGTAAGAGAAAGCGAAAATCTATTCTCCAAACCAGTTCCTGATAAATTGACCGTAAATGAGATTATCGAGAAAGAGAGTCAAAAACGAAGAAGATCGATTAATCAAAGATCGATATTCTCGCCTCAACATGGCAGCAAAGATCCGAGCGTTTCGGAGCTGTTCGACTTTGATCACGACCTTCTAACGGATGATATGGTCAACGATGATGGCTTCAGTATACCTCGAGACGTCGAAGAACGCGCGCCTCCTCTTTCATTTCAATTTGCTAACGAACTGTGGTTTAAGGAAGACTCCAAGGAAGACAGCGCGAGGGAAACTTTGAACCTTGTAGAAAAGCTTCGGATGGGCCTTAACAAGAAGTCGACTACCAACCAGTTTGAAGGGGATCCTGTTTGCGATGATGAGCTGAAAAAGGAGGAGAGACTTGCAGAAAGTGCGAAGGAACATCACCCCAAGCCTGAAAAGGAAGCAAACATTGTAGAAGAACAGACTCACCCACCCGAAATAAAGAGCAACGACGTTAGTCAAATGACTGAAAATCTCAGCTACAAGAACCATAACTACGAAAACAAACAGAAGTCCTGCTATGGGAATAGTGGCGAGCCACCTTATGTTCCTTACAGTAATGAAGATATCGAAAGCGGGAAAGTTGCGGTGACTGAGAGATCTAAATTGGATAGAGCAGCAACAGATGAGCGATGGGTACCTCCCGGTATGGAAACCTTTAATCCTAGCGATGTTCATGCGATGAATGCGCTTATGGAAAGCCAGAACCATCGATATGCCGCACAGTTCCAGAATGATATAGCTGCTGCGATATCTGAAAGCAACGCCGAAGCGTTGGTCCATTCGCATCTCAATATGAACATGCAGGAACATTATCAACTTTTGCAGCAAACGCAAGCTATGGTGCGAAGTCAACAGCATTTAGATGCCCGCTCGGATGGTAGAATGCAGCAGGTGCCAATGATGGATCAACAAGTTGGTCCATTAGCTGGACAAATGGTTGACGATATCACACCTATGGAGATGGTTAACAGGCACTTGATGAATCTACCAAACGTGGAAGATCAAGGGAACGAAATGGACCATAATCTAGAAAAGGAGGATATGGATCCCAGGCAGGATTACACTCAGAATGGATCTCCTTATGATATGAACATTTCGAGGCAGGATACGCGCTGGGCGGAAAGTCAAGTGCTGCCTTCTCGTCGGTCGACGTCTTCGTCCATTACTTCCGCATCGTCGACAGAGGAACATTCTGCGATTCCTCCATATAAGAATATACCACCCATTCCATTTCCTCCTTGTTCGATGGATCCAGGACCATATCATTCATATTCGGAATCTGGAGTATCTTATCCTGGAGCTGTGTCGCTCTTTCCACCACAGTCCTGCGCTGCACCGCTTCCTTACCCTTCACCGGGAGGAGGTATGTTTGGTAAATTGAGAATTAAATACTTAATATTAGAGTACTCATTATTCTTAAGCTCATCAAGTAAAGAGATTCTCTGTTTTTATGAAAGGAGCACAAAGTCTTCTATGGAGTTGATTTTTAAGATTGAAAAAAGTAGCCAATTAGGTTTGTTAGGTTTATTTATTGTATTTTTAATTGTGCAATACGAGGACCTAGAACAAGAGGGTTCTATAATGATTTTCCACAACTTTAGAGGAGAGGCTATTAACAAATTAATCATAGTTCGTTCATAATGAGATTGACAGATACTCAAACACAAGTTTTTTATCGCTTTCCACAAGGAATAACTAGGGTATTTTTATTCAATTGCTACTCGAAAAAATATATATTTTTATGTAAATTTTCTAAGTTATTTTTTGTTTTATTTTTTAAATCCAAAAAATGTTTTTTTCAATACTGCTTCTAATATTGAACGAAGAGTATAGAATAGATAAATAAAATATGCCATGGGATCTGCTATTAACTCCATGCCTTGATGAAAACTTAGAAACGGTATTTAGTACTTTCTATGCAACAATTAAGTAAACAAATGGAATTATCTCAAAAGGGACATGTTTTAATTGAATCATTTTTTGTGTAATTTGTTCGTTAAGTACACAGGACTACGTAATGACCTATAATGACTATGGAATGACCCATAAGTTCCTCTTTCACGTGGCTTTATCAGAATTCGTTTATCTGCAAAATTAGCTTCAATATCCAATTGTAAAGTTCGCTTCGCTTTGCTAGTACCTACGAATGGACCGTTTTCAACATCCCGTCCGTTAAGGTTTGGCTCTGCAGAGTTAGGTCCCTTTTCTCGGAGTACGTCACATATACGTCCCTAAATGAAGGGTTGGAATATATCTTTAAAGTTTGAAATTATTATTTTTCATTCAAATTTGATCAATTTTAACATATTTTGACGCGTGAATCATTATCTTGAGTTAAGAGTTGACTCTTACCTTTGCGAACAAAATTTTTTCATCAAAGCGATGAAATACGTGTCATTTAAAATCATTTAAAAGATAATATGTCTTATTCGGAATTAACATGGGGCTTTAAATGAAGAAGGCTCAGTTTGTCATTAACATTTTGTAAAATTCAAAGTAGCAGTTTTATGTAAAATTCATGCTGAAGACGGTATTCTTTTGAACTTCTTCACCAATAATTATTTGTATTCGTTATGTGGCATGTTTCCAAGTATTGTTTAACTAATTTCCAATTGTTTAAACCGTTGTTATTTGTTTAAACCCTTTTTTCCATTAAATTGTAAAAAACAACTATTTTTCGGGATAAATGATGTAGTTGATGAATGTAACAATAATATTTTTTATGGAACATATTTTGCAATTGTTTAAACAATCTCTATTTGTATAATTTTTTCCACCAAATCCTGAAAAGTTAGTATTTTCTGGAATTAGAGACACAATTAACAAATATTAATTAACATCTGAGTAATATTTTTTTGATTTAAGATATTTGACAATTATTTAAACAATTTTTCCCCTGTAAATCGTGAAAAGTTATTAGTTTCTGGAGATAATGACGCAGTTAATGAATGTTAAGACTGATATTTTTTGTGAAAGACAGTTTGCAATTATTTAAACAATTAAAATGACTTGCTTCTTTTTCACAGGAAAGCTGGAGAAAAATTCTAGTTTTTTTTTCGAATCTCTTACACTATGTCGCGTACTAATCAGTATTTTATTATTTTAGCGAAGTCGATCCGAAAAATAACTATCCATACCGTGACTGCATTTTTTTTAAGGTGTAAGGGATTCGAAAAAACTTGATTTTATGCCGCCTTCCCTACGAAGCGAGAAAAATTGTTTAAACAAATAATCATTTTTTTAAAACTTTAATTAGTTAAAAAATACTTTGAAACTTATCACTTATCGAATAAAAATAATGCATTTTGAAAAAATTCCAAAAAATACCGTCTTTAGCATGAATTTTACATAAAACTGCTTTTTTGCATTTTTTGAGGCATTTTCCAGGCACAGTACAAGGAGGGAGGGGGGGGGGGTCAAAATTAAAACTTATTATGTGGAAATCATTTCTTGAACATTCTTTAAGAGGTGACCAAACTTTAATTTACAAAAAGTTGATAACAAGTACTTATGTTTTTTATTTTTTCGAAAACCGAGGTTGCCCCATTTGAAACCCCATGTTAAAAAAATAAGGAATCTCATTTTGATGCACAGTCAGTCCGATTAAAAAATAAGGAATCCGTTTATCTATTTATTTTTGTACGAAACGTTATGAGCATCCTGGAGTTAAGTGAATTCTGTTGACTATATGGATCATTTTTTAGGAAACCTGTTTCCGATTGTTAAAACTACCTACAAAGAAAATTATATTATTATAATTGTTTTTAGTAATCCTTTTCCGATTTTTAAAACTACCTGTAAAGAAAATTATATAATAATAATTTTTTGTTTAAAGATGCTACAATTTGATTATCTATAATTTTGAATTGAATTTCTTTTTTAGCTTCGCGAAAAATATCAGTAAAACTAGAATCTCATATTTTCATATTCTTGAAACATGATAAGGGTCGATTTAAAGAAGTTGCGAATCTTAAGTGTCAACAGTTTTACCCATTCAGTTCTACTAAAGGCAATTTAATTTTTGTTAGTCCTTTGGACTCTTTTCAATTTGTTGAATTCTTAGGATCATTTTAAATCCAATTGAGTTATTTAGAGTTTCCCTAAACTCTTCTGAAGTAATTTCCTTTCTACTAAATTCAATTAACTTTTTTATAATTCTTTGGACTCTTTAATTTGAGAAGTTCAAATGTATAGTTAAAATTTCCATTTGGTGACAATGTATGTCTCGAAATACAAATTCAGAAACTAAAAATTTTCTTTTAGGTGAAGAATCTAAAAATTATGAATAGCAATAAATATTTGAGATTTTAAGGTACTTATCTCTACTTTTCATATTTTAGAAATAATATTGAAATCTTGTTATCTATGTTTTTTGAATGCCCGGTCTTCTGGCGGGTTGTAAATTTATCCTCAGTTCAAAAATGATTCTTGATCTCTCAAATATCGATATTTTGAGTCTGTTTCGAGTTTGAATTATTGAAGAAAAAAACTAAAGATGGTTGTGATTTTTTACTTAATTCAAATTCTTCAAATTTCATAACTTTTTGGCAAAGTCACTTAAATATTTTAACAATTTTTTAAAATAGAAAGATGAAACAAGTATCTTATCTTTAAAAATTTAGACTATTTAAGGTTTGAGAAAATTTAGGAATGTAGTTTTAAAAAACGTAGTTTTTAATATGTTGATAAAAGCACAAAAAATCTCATACTTTTTTTTGCTTGTAGGTATGTTTCCTCCACCATTTGGTGCACCATTCCCATCAGCGCCATCATTGCTTCCTCACGTTTCGAAACCTCTAGAAGACTCGCTCAACCTACAAGCATCTCCGTGTACAGCAGCATTTACCTCATCTTCACACAACATGGCACTAACAGCAGCGATGGTTTCACCCACGAAGACCACAACACCGCCACCTCCACATCAACCTTCTCATCCGGCGCCTCTCCCGTCCTCTGAACCAGATCAACACGACACTCAGGATCACCAGTCCCATGTCAACTCCCCAGCAATGCCGATCTCTTTCCTCAACAACGTTCCCGAACCTCGAGGTCCAGATCTCCACGAGGCCGTACCACTGGTTCCGGAACCTCGTGTACCAGAACCCCACATACCAGAGCCACGAGTGCCCGAACCTCATGTTACTGAACCCGTCGGAGAGAGTCCTCAAGGTCCTCTATCAGAAACTAAGGTTGCTCAACCGGGCAAGAAATCACCATCGAAGCCCACCAGGACTTCCGCGCGGGTTACGTCCCTGCAAGCAAAATCACCGGGGAAATCACCCCGTCAAGAAGTCACGAAACCCGCGCCGAGTTCCCGAGGACGGGGCCGAGGCACGAAAAACTCGCACCAGGCAGGATACCGGGGTCGAGGTCGAGGTCGGGGACGAGGCAGGGGTCGAAGTAATCATAGTTCAATCGCTGTTATATCTCATCTACACAATGACGACGGAATTCAAAATAAGCTCGTCGGCACTGTCTACGATTTTGATTCCGATGAGGACTCTACGAGTGAGGCGAACATCGCCGACCTGAGAACTATGAGAGAGAGAAAGAAGTCAACGGAGGTCAGCGAGAAGCGAGATAGTTTGGGTGGGGCCAGTGATGGAATTCATTTACATCTCTCTAGTCCAGGATTACACAAGAAGTATGACGATAAAGGGCTTTCGCCACCTTCCACGCACAGCGACTCAGCTATCGCTGAGTCCGAAGCTTCCGGTCAGACCTTCACGGACGCTGTCCTTCCACTTCTGCCTGGTCCCGTCGACATGAGGACGTACAATTCCACGATTGATGCTCAAGGCTCGTCGCTACACGGGCAGTCTTACGCAAATCATCTCCTGAACTCATTCGCGAGCGTCTCTGCAGATCAGTCGATTCCAGAATATGAAGAGGATATTGAAAAAGCGCTGATAACGAGCAAACACCAGCAGATAATTGATCAGGATGTGAAGCCAAATCTGAATATCCTTAATCCTGGATTAAATATCATGTCGCTAAATGCTGGTGATGTGACCAAGGTCTCGTTGATGGATTCGAGGAACCAGTTGAAGGTGAAGATCAAAGGGCCGTTCTTGGACGAGAATTACGTACCAACAGCTGTTGTCCCACAAATGGCCCAACAAGCGCCGGTCATCATTCCACCTACAGCTACTAGTGCTTCCGTGGCCTCGGGTACATCCAATCTTAGAAGGATGCGAAAGAAGGAACTTCTTAGGCAGTATTGTTCGCAGGTTTGTTTCATAATCTTTTATAGATATATATTTTTTTATTATTTATTTTTATTTTTGTTTATGCTAAATTCCACTCTGAGAACTTTCTACATATAACCCTGAGGAACCGTTCAATCACCGCATGACGTAACTTTTCGAATATTCTACCCCTCCCTCTTGCTTATCTTCGCTTAGTTAGAAATCACGAAATATGACCCTCCTATTTCTTTGAATGAATTCCTTCTTGTAATTCTTGAAAATGTCTACGATTCCAATGGAACATTTTACAGTTTGAAGCACTTCTAATTTTTAATTATTGAATTTGAATGGCTAATAGAGAATTTGTATGCATTTTAAAACAAATTTTATTTAAAAGTTTATGATCTAGGCATTTTGATAAAAGCGCTTATTTTTTAATTTTAAGTACTTACAGCTTATTTGAAATTGGCTGAAAATGCTGATTTGGAATACTACGTTTGAATGAGTTGCCATTATGACGACGTCCGTTATACAGAGGGCAAAAAAGTGAATAATATTTAATGTTAATTTGACTCTTAATTTTTTTATTTTCTGATTGTATGGATAGAATTTTCCGCTCAAGCTTCCAAAAGACATGGAAAATGATTTAAGATTTCAAGTGGTTGAAGATTTTGTGAATCCGCTTGGAAATAACTTTCTTCCATCATGCGATTCAAATGTTTGGTATTTTAAATGTCAATAAATGTTGACACTAACTATCGATATAACACGTGATTTTTTCAAATGTGCTGAATAACCAATCACTGGCAATGATGACCTAGGATAGACCTTATTATCAAATTTATGAAAAAGTAACTCCTATAAAGTTTTAACTCGGTCGGATAAGGAGGTAAAATGCCCCCGGGCTCTTAAATATTAAAATAATCCTGTGTATGCACTAAAAATCGATTTTATTGTATATCTTCTAAAAAATTGATGTAAAAATACATGTCATACAAAAGTTTTAGATCTAGTCAAGGAGCATATCTTATCATCTGTAACTCTTTTCAGTACAACTAACGGTTTCCGAAAAAATTCAAAAAACGGAAAAAGTCAGTTCCTCTAGTTACATATATTGATGGTGTGCAAAACATTCTTTCTTGTAACTAGTAAATTGTCGGCGGTAATCGTTGACAACTTGAAGAACATATCCTCTCTGTCGTATCATTTACTGCTTGCAACTTACTTTTGATTGCTAGCTCTTTGGTGAAACTGTCATTTAAAACCCATATTGATGGTTCTGTTTGTAAAAAATGATCGTCTAATTTCAATCTTTTGAAGAATGTTTTAGTTTCAGTGCAGGTAAATTGTTCAATTCCCTTTTCAGCAATGTCAGAGATTCTGTCGATTCTATATTTTGCATTCAGGCATCATAAATATGAGATTGTTTTGAGAAGCGTTTTTGACGAATAAAGGGGTGAATCTGCAAGTCTCATTGTGCAGGACGATGTATCACGAATGATCGATTTTGTTAAAAGTACCCTAAAGGAAAAATAACCTCGAGAGAATTATAGAGAATTTCTCGATATAGTAGCAGACCGAATTCATTTCAAATCGGGCGGACAGTCCATGCTCGTCACAGAATCTTTTGCCACTCAAATATGTTGGGTTTCAAAGGTAATAAGACAAAATTTAACTCACCAATTTGCCGGCAAATTTTTCTTGACAAAGTTTTGAGTATTTTAATTTTAAAAATTGAAAACGCGAATTATCAAAAAATAGTCAATTTTTTTCCAAGTCCGTTGGAAAATTAAAAAAAAAGTTCAAAATTGACAAAATGGTGGCGGTTTTTCTGAAATAATTCAAAGTAAATTTACTCAAAAACCACAGCGTTTTCCCTTAATTTTTTCTAGATTCGTCCTAATGTAAAGAGTATATTCCATGATTGTTTGTCCTGTGTCCGCGCCTTGGAAAGAAGAGAGATTTTTTTGTCTGAAGAACGAAAATTCACATTTTTTTGTTAAAACGGCACAAAATACGAAAAAAGTAATACGAAAAAATTGTTTCTCGAAAGAGGTTCTAGAAAAATGTCCTGGTACGTTCTATCTCTCCTTTAAAATTTTTATTTTTATCAATAATACCATTTTATGGTGTTATAAAATAAGAAGCAACACGCCGTGGGATATCGTTTAGCATTCATCACGCAAGATGGATGGCAAAAGCTATACTAGTTAACAGAATTTTTGTACCGGATCATTGAAAACTGATTCCGATAGAGTTTTTCCCGTAGAAGCAGAATCCGAAAATATTGGATTGACTTTAGTTTTTTAACAAAACGTGGTCAAAAGTGCCAAAAAACGTGCTTTTGGCAATATTTAAAAATTCATTGCGAACGAACCCGAAAGTTAGAGACTTTGTAAAGGGCTTAAGTTAATGTACAAACCTTGTACTTTGAGATAGAAATAGCAAATATTGTGAGAAAAGTGGATTTGAAGTGATATTTTCATTTTTCGGAAATCATGCTCGCACCCATACATTTTCATTACCTTCAAATGCGTGGTTGCAAGTATGATTTCCAAGAAATCAAAACAGCACTTCAAATAAATTTTCATCATATTATTTGTTATTTCAACCTTAAAGTACAACTTTGAAGTTTGAAAATTAATTTAACTCCTTTACAAAGCCTCTAACGTATGGGTTTCGTTCCCTATGAATTTTCAATAGTTTTGACCCCGTTTTGCTTAAAAACACTTGAAATCTACGAAATGTTGTAAACTTGTGCTATCTATTTGCCTACGAATTTTTCTGTCCCGCAATAAATTCTTATTCTCCGCAGAAGAAGAAAATTTATCCTGCAATATTTTTATTCTAAAGACATAAAGCCATCGCATTAGCTTTTTTTGATTCAAGTTTGCCAGAAGAATCAGAACAAAAAATTTTGTTGCTTTAAATCGCTAATCAATCGTGGAAACTGCAAATGTGAAGCGACTAGTATACAAGTCGGCAAAATCTCTGAAATTGTTGATATCAAATAAAGTCGATTTTCGGTGCATATAAATGATTATTTAAATATTTAAGAGTCCGAATGCGCACCCTTTCCCGTTATCCAATCGAGCTAAAACTTTACACGGATTCTTTTCATTATCAAATGGAACGAATCTGGGGGGTGGGGGCGACACGAAAAAAATGCAAATAAAATGTTTACCAAGAGTAACCAAGGGCCACCCTTAATATTGATTTATTTATGATAAAAATAAACTTAGCTTAACGTTCTTTAGAAGAGACAGTAATTATCTTCTGTATTCATGACACATGAACATTCTCTGTTAATAATGTACTGAAATTATCTAAGACATTTTCGGAAATTTTTAACAAATAATCGCAGTGTTTTCAACAAATAATTATTTTTTGAAAACTTAGCATTTTGCCAGGTTCCTCAGGGTGGCCACTAGTTTTAAAATTTTTGTTCCCGGCTTTCTCCCGGTAAATATTCGTGATTTCTCTCGGTTTAGAAAAAATTTAAAAATCCATTATTGAACCAATTTTTAAATATTATGTTTTAAACCTTTTTGAAACAATAATTAATAATTTCAAATTGAAAGCGTCTGAAATTTAAAAATATATACTAATAGAACCATTTTGGACAATTTAATTAGAAAAAGGAGTTGAATAATATTGTTTAATTTCTAAGTCGAAGCACTAAAAAATAAAATTTTTTTTTTTAATTCAAGAATCACGAAATTGAATTATTTCATTTATTTTATTTTTTCATTTAAAATTCCGAGGAATTGAAATTGTATTACTTATAATTAAAACCGTTCAAAATAAATAATTAAAAATTGAAAACTTTTTAATTTGAATCATTTTAAATTTAAAGCAATTAAAATTTGACAATTTAAACTTTAAAACTAAATTGAATCTTTCAAAGTCAAAGCTTCTGAAATTGTAGAATTTAAAAATTGTTATTACATAACAAAATTATAATTTAACATTAAAGCGGATAAGACAAACTTTTCTAAAATCAAAAAATGAATTGAATTATTTTTAAAAAACGTTTAAAACCAATATTAATTTTAAATGGGAAACACTAAAAATGAAAAAATTTCTACTCTGAAAAAATGTTTAATTACCAAAAATTGCGATAGGGTAAATGTACGGTGGTCGACCAACGATTCTAAGGTCGGACACCACTTTCAGAAGGCCATAAATAAAAAAGTATTAAATTTTGCAAATCGACAAAAATAGGTTAGAAAATAGATGTCAATGTCTTTCATATGACTGAACTTTTATAACATTATGAAAATTTGTGTGTCCGGAGAATGGCGCACTTATCCTATTAACACTTTTTGATACTCAAACCCTTTAAGATTTCAATTATTTGAAGTAAATTTAAATCGTTAAAAAAATTAATAACTTTTAAATTGCTAATTATACTATCCAAAATCAAACCAATTCAATTTTAATTGCATAATTAGAACCTATGATAGGGAAAAAAACAAATTTAACGTTCAACATGAAAATTCACAACTCTAAAATTGTAACTATTCAAAATTACCGAAATTATTAAATTACTGATGTGTCAATTTCAGATAATTTAATTTATATTAATATTTTTTGATTTTAAACTCAATTTTTAATTTTTTAATTTCAAATCTTCCTTTAGAATTATTATACACTCTTGAAATTTTCCAATAAAATATTTTTCAATTTGAAATGATTTATGGGTTTAAATCTTTAACTAAAAATCGGACAATGTTAAGATATTACATTCAAAATTCAAAAAATAACACAAAACAAGATGGCTGTAATATGATTCCAATTTTTGAAATCGTACAATTTCAAGCTTTTCAATCCAATATTGCTTTATATTTACATTTAAAATGAATACATTCAGAACTGACTATCAAGGCTTTTAATATGAAATTTTGAAATATTTAATTGCGAAATTGTCCTGACATTTTGAATTTTTGAATTTGAAACTAAAATATTGTGAAATTTAAAATTCCAAATCTATAAAAATTAATTTAAGAAAAAACTTTAGTTTCAAGGCCTTAATGATTAAACTATTTCAGAATTGCCCATGAAAAACCATAATTTTAAATTAAAATTATAGAAATTTCAAAGACGATAAATATATTATCAATAAGTATTATAATGTAGTATCAAGTGACATTCAAAACGACTGGATACATTTCTTACTAAAAAATGTGATTTCTTTCAAAAAAAATCACAGTCATTAAAAACTTACAAAACGCGCGAATTATGAAATGCGGGAAACCTCCCGGTGTGATATTTTTCTCCCGGTTTTCTCCCGGTGCAAGTTTCTCCTGGCTTTTTCCCGGTTCTCCCGGGTGGGTGGCCACCATGTTCCTGTAATGAATATTTCACTGGTCTGAATTTGAAAATGCGAAATTTCCAAAAATAGACATACTAATTACATATTAATAAATATACAAAATTGGTGTTTATTTCGAGTAATGTTTGAAAATACGAACATAAATACGAAACCATTCTATTTTTCTAACTCGTAAATTAGATTGGCATGGTATATGTCAACAATACTTGGGTTTTATCGCAAGCGTTGATAAAGAATATTTTGCGTCATTTACTTGCGGTTCGTTTTTCTTTCCACAGCAGCAGATTCTAATGCCTGAACAGTTAAACCTTCATGTTTAACTTCCCTACTATTCTTATCCTGTATTTTTCAATATTCAATAAATCCGCAAATTATCCGTATTTATTTTTGAAGCAAATCTAAATTTCTAAATATAAGGACGTAAGTAAAATAACTACTAAATAGAAAGCCCCTTTGATTTTCCCAATATCATCAAAACTTCTAAGGTTCTTTGCTTTCATCCCCAGGACATGAACATGGATGATCAAAAGAACGTGGCATCAGCTCCCATAATTATTCCCCCAGTGAATCGAACCGTCATCACAATCCCAAAAGCCGTGGCGTCCATGACCACCTTTCCAACCCGAGAAGACTACAAGGACGTGGTTGACGCGAATATGGAAAAGAAACGAAGAAAAGATCGTGGCAGCTTTCTTGGCAACCCTGAAGAAGATCCTAACTCAGAAAGGCGGCGTAGTTCCGTAGTCACTGGTACTGTAGACCGCCGACGTGCCAGGCAAACTCGACCGTCAACCGCTTCCGTTGTCAACAGCGGTCCACCCAAGCTCAAGATCAAGATCGGTAACAGCATCATCGGCCAAGACCCTCGCAATCAAGATGATAGTCGCATTAGGCCGCCAAAGAAACGCCTCAGCAGTATCAGCAGCATGTCCCATAAGCCTAGCATTGAGGATCTTAAACGAGAAAGCATGAAGTTCCGGCGGATGATCATGGCAGGCTTTGACAGCGACGAACAACCCAAGGTCAAGAGCAAGAAGGACAAAAATGGCAAGCGCAAAAAGCGCCAGAACAAAAAGGAGGGCCGCGTGCAGATTCTCGAAGATGGCGAAGCACCTCCCAAACTCATCATCAGGCTAGGCAAGAGCAAAGTCACTCCAAGTGAAGAAAGCGAATCCAAAACGGGCCCCGAAGAGGGCGCTCGCTGCAGCGACAATACCCGAGTCGACCCTCCTCCGTTTGAACCCTCCAAGGATGAGCCAACCTACCCCGCAGACGTGCAGGTGAACGAGAAACAACCCGCAGATCCCAATGCAGCCCTCGCCACCATTGGGAACGTACGCTCTGCAAAAGTGACACCTATTAGGTTAAAATTGACCCGATGTCATGAGGGTTACGAACTCAAAGCACCCGCGGCGAGCAGTGCGAACGAGGACAGTGCGACAACAAACTCTGGTCCGTCGGCCTCTGGCTCCTCGGATGCTACGCGCACTAAACCTGAGTCCGAATCCGCATCTGCGGCCAAAGACTCGACGGAGAAATCTTCCAAAGAGGAGGATACGCCCCTCCTAACTCAACCCGTCACTCACAATTCGCCGGGCTGTCCGCCTGCACCGCTCCCGCAAGGATGCCAAGTTAGGTGATAATTAATGATACTTGTATAATACAGTAATTTACGGTTCTTATTAGGAGATAAATATATTTACGTGCGATATCCACGTACGTACTGTGTATCATATTCAGTGTTGAGACAGAGACTCGCTAGAAAAGGAAACGCATTGTAAGTGTGTAATATAAATTATTATTAACTATATGTAAATGATCTGAGGGTGAAGTGAATTGTCACAAAGTGCCCAAAATTCACCGTGATTAATTAACGCATTTCTCGTGGTGTATCGGACATTGGTGAATCGTAAGGTGTCTTTCGTTAACGACACAATCTTTCGTCGCAGATCTTTGGTTCTGGATTTTTTTTACTAGCGGTACTTTGCATTGGTTTCTTCGCGATAATAAGGATTTGGGAAATTTTTAAGCAAGAAGGTTTCGAATAGATTCAAATTTTAATTTTTCAATTAACTAATGAATCATTTAAAATTTGACAATTTATATATTATAAATTGATTCAAGGATTTGTAACGTCTTTGCCAATTTATGGGTTGAATTTTACGATTAATATTAGAAGTAAAAATCTTCAATTAAAGTAGTCCGGCTACTGGAAAATCTAGTCAAAATCATGTCTAATATTTTTTTCTCTCAAAATTTTGAATTAAATCAATTTTGTTTCCAACTTATCAATTAATAAAATGAGCATTTTTTATGCTTGGTCAATAATAATAAATTACTTTTAAAATAATGATAAAATGTAAACATATATGTTGATTTGACTCGATTCGAGTCAAGGTTATGCACTACACCGTTCGCGTCATATTTCACAGATCTTGTTTTTCGATATTTTTTTTCTAACATTAATTTCAGATAGCCTGGTAGTAAGCACAAATGAGCAGTAATTCGAATTCTTCATTGTATTTTTCATCGCCGAAACAGTTTTTTTTAGTAATATTCAACGTGTTTTAAAGCCAACATTCACATTTTTTTGGAGCCCGTGAAAGACATCTCCATAAGATCCCGTATTTTTGACATATTTCTCTGCTGAAAAAACAACTAATTTTAATCATTTTTCAACGAGGCCGTTCCAATTGCCGGACTACTTTAAAAACACTAATATTTGGCTTATATTTATTTTCAGAAATAAAATCCAAGCCGCAAAATTAGTCGCAGCGGTACACCTAAATTTAGCTACAATTTTTAAGAGATCATGAAAATTTGTGTACGTGTTCTTATTAACCTAAAAAAAGTTGCAGGATTGTGTGCCAAACAATTTTCAATTTTTTCTAATCCGTTATTTTTTTGAGTAATGAAGATAATTAACTTTCTTGATTCTGATATATGGTTTCTCATTGTTTAGAAATCTACAAAAGAGTTATTAAAAAGTTCAAAGTTAAGAAATTGACGACCGTTTTTTTGAAAATAAAAAATTGTGGTTTTTATATAAAAAAAAATATGCGTGATTCGTGAAAAAGTCCAGTACTGCTACTAAATAGAAACATTTTTATTTTAATATTCTCGTCGTAAAATTCACACTATTCCAAATTTAATTTATTTATATTTAGGTCCTAATTTTCTGAATTAATATAATTATTAATGAATTATGGATTTATTTGACTAATTTACTAAAATTTCTGAAGACATAATGTTCCATAACCTGTTGAGAAAAAAAAACCAATTCATGTTGTTCTTTCTATGACAGTTTTTTGATATGTCAGTTTTTCATTGCATGAGTATTTTATTGTTAAGATTGGCTGCAATGTAATTTTTTTTCGAATTCGCGTTCTTTATATATGCATAAATATTTCGTCTAAAGTGATATTGGTAAAAAATATTAGCAAAGGCCATTTTTTAAGTATTTATTTTCTTAAATTATTTAATATTTATTATTAAATTACATTGATGATTATTATGTTTTAAAAGAAGAGGTATTACACGAAGAAAGGACTGGCTATGGACAAACATATTTAATTATACCTTCAAGAATCGCAATCTTATTAAAGTGTTCATTTAACAAATCATCTTGCTTCTTACCAAATTTAAAAAAATAAATTTTTGAATGGTTGAAATCATTAAAAAATAATTTATGAATGATGATCAGCAAAAAATATAATTCGTGAAATAAACAATATTTTTATGTTTAATTTTTTAATGAACAACAATATTATCTATGTTAAACAATATCATCATTAATAATATTAAAATGCTCGATACTATAAATATTTGTTGTTGTCTAAGACGTGTCCTTTCGTTTATTATAATATTTTAAAGCCACTCATGCATAATATTGTTTTTTTTATAATGTCTTTTTACACTTTTTATAGTCTTAAAGTATGCAAGTGACATTAAATATTGAGACATAATAGTTGAATATTAAAATGGCAGAGAAGGACCCCGCACAAAATGTATGCAAAAGGCCTTTCGATGAAATTGCCTCATTACAACTTGTGATAAGCATCATAAACCCGAACTGTTAACTAATTTGGCCGAAAGGCCTTTTTCATTCATTTTGTGTGGGGCCCTTTCTAAAAAATAAAGCGGGTTCTTTGAAATCCGAACTTTTTTACAGAGAAATTTAAACGCGGCCTACTGCAAAATTCTTTAATTTCTACACGTTTATAACTTTTCAATACAGTAAAAGAAAAGTATCCACGTCAAAAAGGCGTTTTGTCAATTCCAGTGCAAAGAAATCGTCTGTAGAACTAATAACAGAATAATTATTCGTAGAGATTCAGTAGCGTGTTAGAAAGAATTAAAATACTCTTCGAGTGACTAGTACAATTTTTGATAAACTCGAGAGAAACTGTGACAAGTGGTGAGTTAACGTTTGAAGCTGCTCAAGTTACGATGGATACCTTAGCAGTCGCCATAGATTTGAAATTACTCTGTACAAGAGAAGATAAAACACAGTAAATCAATACTTCGACCGTGATTTTTAAACGCTAGGAGTAACAAATTTTAATTAAACAAAAAATACTATGAACATCTTTCCGGAGACTATTAATTAATGCGAAAGATATGTAGTAATCGCGGAAAGGAATAGGAAAAGAGTTTTGCGAGCTTGTGAATTTTCTGAGACTTATTTTTCTCTCTTTTGGCAAATACAATTTCAACCCTGCTTTGAAAATCAAGACTTTAAGGAAAACAGTGGAAATTTGCAATATTTAGGACTGAGTTTGTTTAAGGCGTTGATACTTTTAAATATCGGAATATAAAATAATTATTATTGCGTCGATATCGCGAGGAAAATCGGGGCTAGAATGGTGAATTCCGGCTTTTGAATTGGGACGGAAATTTCCAAAAAGTGTTTTGTCGATAGTTAAAAAAAGAACGATACATCATACGTCCACTCGTTGCGACGAGCCTACTTTTACAAAGTACAGTTCTGTCGAGTCATTAAATTAAGTTTGACATTTTGTATCACTTTTTTTATGTATAGTTGCAGCTACGGTTTAATCTATTTGAGAAAGTATAGATTTTATATTAGTTACGTAGTTATTACACTTTTTAAAAAAAGAAAAGAATTTTCTTCGCGACCTCACGCTGTCGATTCTGTGCGTAGCGTATATTTATTTATGATGCGAGACATGGAGGATATTATTTATTGCGAAAAGGTGAAATTTTGTTGAGGATTGCTGCGAAAAAGAGGAGAATGAAGAAATGGTAAATAAAAGAGAAAGGCTGTAAGCGACGCATCGTCGGGATACAATTTCTAAATACTCAAAAAGGTTTGTGCCATTTTGTACCGGTGTTATATTGTGAGTTACGGGTCGGGGTGTCGTAGGACGAATACCTTTATTTCGCGATCATTAATCGCAGTCTTGTTTTGTACCAACGAGTGAGACCAAAAGTCATGAAGTTTACGCCACTTGGATGGTAAAAATCATACCTAATGAAATTTTGTTCCTTTTGCTGCAAGACAACGACCTCCCCCCCCCCCTCCCTGTACAATTTGTGGAATTCTTGGGAAAAAAATTCTCCCCAAGTTTCAGCCGAATCGGTTAATATTAATACGTACCACATTGGCACTAACATTCCCATAAGATAAGTTGTCGAAATTTTACTTGGCTGTTTTAAGACGTTAAAATACTCAACAAAATTCTAAACATTTCGTATAACGTTTATTACAACGTTTAAGACAATCCACGAATTAATGAAAAGAGTCCGCGAATTATTTCATGACTCGAAATAGTGAAGATATTCCGAGAGCCGTGGAATAATTCGCGGACTCTTTTAATCTTTCGAGGATTGTTTTGAACCCTGTAATAAACGTTATACGAAATTTCTAGATTTTTATGACCTATTCTAAAGTCTTGACAGTCAAGTCAAGTTTCGACCATTTATTTTGTCCGTGTGCGATTCACGCTTTAGGGTTTAAAATTACTACGCTGGAGCGTTCCAGCATCTTGTAAGAAGCCCTTAGCGAATAATCACTGCTACATTAATTTCCTAAACAAAATTAGTACCTTTTAATCAGTTGTTAGGAAAAAATTATTTAAGCAAACAAATTGTGTATACAATTTTATTAATTATACAAATTTAAAATGATTAAAAACATGCCACTTGTCGCATTACAACAGTTTCTGGCAAATAAAGAAATAAAAATTGCTCATGTATGTCAATTTTACACGTAATTGTCAGTTTCAGTTACATCATGCTTATTAAAAAATTTGAAGCCCTGAGCCGTGAATCGCATTTTTCCGAAAATAAACATTTTCCATGGTTGTTTTATGGGAGTGCGAGGTGCAATGTGGCACGTTTTAATAATTAATATTAACCGATTTCGCTAAAACTTAGTGGCATCTTTTTTACAGGAATTTTCCAAATTAGGGGGGTTTGGTCGTGACCCTTTTCTCAAAAGTCGATTTTTTATACCACCCCATCACGCCCCCCTCTGAATAATGCAAGATAGTCTGAGATGTTGCTCAGGTCGCGTAGTCTTAAAAGTAATAATCTAGAGTGTAGTATTTGCAGGGCGAATGCAACTTAAGTCGTAAGCGATTCGCCTCACTCGAAGGGAGCGACGTCGAATCAAAAGTTCAAGATCCCGAATTGTAGTGCCTAGATATTCCATGAAAGTTTAATCATACACTATAACGTACGGGAAATCCACTCAAACTCATTCGACTGTATATTTTTAACTCTTGTACGAAACCGAGAAAAAGGAACTTAGGAACTATTTGTATTATTTGTAACTTCATCACCTTGTGTCTCACAATCTGGTCTCGTGCGAAAATCGAGGAAAAGCTATAGGTTGAACATGTTGTATATAATCTTATTTTGTTAAATATTTTTCGCTAGGCGAATTCGTCATTGATATACGAAGTTTATGTAAAGGCTGTGTAACCATACGGTCTTATCTTCCACGCACCTTTTGTTACACTCAAAATAATATTGTTAAAACGCAAACCGCGCTACTCTAACGATACATCTTCCACTGAGCTTATTTTTCTAGATTCATGTTAGTAGTAAAATCAGTTGCTAGCGAAATGCTCGCTTTCCAATTAAATCTCAAGTTGTACTCTTACTTCGACAAAAGTTCAAAACTTCGAGAATGTCGATTCTCGCATTTGGAGTTTTGTCGATTGTAAGAGGGAAATTGGTTGAGATGAGTAATTTTGAGTTACCGCTTAGCGGCTGTGTACAGTCTTTAAAATAGAATAATTTTATGTCCTTTTTGTTTCTTAAAATATTCGTGTGGAATATTGATTGCATAAATACATATATACATACATATAAACAAATTCAGTGAATTTTTTTAACATAGAAATAAAAAGATTTTTTAAAAGTACAGACGTTTAAAATTGGAAGATATTTTAAAGACTGTTCACGTGACACAAGTAATCTTCCAATTATTGTAAGGCGGAAGGGTTTGCAAAAAAGGTGTTTAGATTTGCTGAAAAGATGGCTTAGCTTCTTGATTCCGTAGGACCTCTGTGTACACAGCTCTTGAAGAAAATCTTCTATCTTTAAATCAGGACGCCAAAAATGTCTGTTTATTGTATTTTGTCGAATTTTTATTTTATTTTTGTATTACATTGTGTATAATATCGATAAATCAAAGAGCCATGTAAAATTTGGTGTCAAACACGAACAAGTTGGTAGCTAATGTCACTGTTTTTCATGATCTTTACTTAGTTTGTAACAATTTAAACTTAAAGAACACGCAATCGATAAGGAATTTTCAAACCCATACTTCATACCTTACAATGTACTGTATATTATATCTATTATTGTCAGTGATAAGAAAAATGTTTTAAGAGCCTATATTGTACAGAACTTGAGTAACACAAATTCGTTTAATTTTTAATTGTTTCTTACGATTAACGATACCGCTAAAAATAACCATGAGAAATCATAGTTACGATAATAATAAATTTAATATTATACATATACATAGTTTTATTATAATTCAAATGAGTAATATGATTTTTAGTTACTGTACATAGTGTACAAGAGGAAGCTGGTCTTGTAAGATAAGGTGTTTTAATGTGCACATAGCCGCGTCATTGTCAATAATCATATTACTACGATTAATAATAATTACAATTTTTTAAATCCTGTGTTTTTCTTTGTTTGTCTTCCTAATCGAAAAGAACCAAAAAAAAGAACTTTACTAATAATTACAGATTGAAGACTGCTTTCAAAAATGTGTACATATTATTTAAAAAAATTCGCCAAAAATGTTTAGGCAATGAAATATATTTGTCAGAAATAAGACATTCTTTCTAATAACCATTTCAAATCATTTATTTAAAATATCTTTTGTCCAACGTGCACGATAAACGCGACTTTCGTGCCTGTATAGCCGGCGGAAAGTGTAAACACGGCTGCCCGACGACGGTGACGCATGCGCACTTCGAGAGTGCTTGTATCAGCGGGCCGGAATGTGCTTACCGTTGCAAACTTCATATTGCTCCAAAAGCCCATAAAAGACATTTGTACTCGTTCAAAGTCTTGTTTATCGTGCACTAGGACATGCCTGTCCAGGTAGGGGAAAACTGCTCATTTGCCAGATGGGAATTTAACACCACCACCGACCTCTACTCATTCAACTTCACGAGAGCGACCACCCACCAAGCCTCTGGACCTGAGAAGAGGGAAGTGGTGGTGGAACTCGAACATGTGGCGAATGAGCAGTTTTCCCCTACTTGGACAGGTCTGCACTAGGGCAAAAAATATCATGTGTGGCAAGGGCGACATTAGTCAATCCCCTGCACTCGTGTGATTACCGCACTCGGCTCGCTCGTGCGGGATTGACCACCTTGTGGCCCTTGCCACACAATATACTATTAATTTCTCACTTGAAGCTTGAAGTGTATGAATTTAAAATATTGGTAGGGTCTATATGTCCGGACAAAGTGACAAAGTCACACCCGTGCCAGATCCTCAAACGACTCGACCGTCTGATAACGTACGGACCCTGGCGGACCGAATGAACGGAATGGATACGCCACAGCGTATCCTTATAGTATCCACAAAGCATCCTTTCCGTATCATGCAAGAAAAACTCATTAAAAAAGCAAGATGGGTTGAAATTCGGATTCTACGTGAAATTTTGCGTTAGAACCCTGGCGGACCGAATGAACGGAACGCATACGCTACAGCGTATCCTTATAGTATCCACATCGTATCATCTCCGTATCATGCAAGAAAAACTCATTAAAAAAGCAAGATGAACAT
>CAKNYM010044162.1:0-65014 GCA_932195095.1 Andricus curvator | reverse complement strand
ATTGTTCATATTGAAAAGATGAACAAATTTTGTTGATTTTTTTTTTTTAAAGTTACATATTTTTCGTTTTATTCGTGAAAAATGCTATAAAAATAAAAAATTCCATTTTTTGGCAAAATTATACAAGATAAAAAAATGTTCATAAGCAAAATTGTTCATATTAAAAAGATGAATAAATTTTGTTGATACTATTTTTTGATAAGTTACATATTTTTCGTTTTATATGTGAAAAATACTATTAAAAATAAAAAATTCTATTTTTTGGCAGAACTATACAAGATATGAAAAAAATGGTTCATATTGAAAAGATGAACAAATTTTTTTGTTACTTTTTTTTTATAAGTTACATATTTTTCGTTTTATTCCTAAAAAAAGTTATTAAAAATAAAAAATTCGATTTTTCGGCAAAACTATACAAGATAAAAAAAATTTTCCAGCTAAATTGTTCATATTAAAAAGATAAACACATTTTTTTGATACAATTTTTTGATAAGTTACATATTTTTCGTTTTATTCGTGAAAAATGCTATTAAAAATAAAAAATTCCATTTTTCGGAAAAACTATACAAGATAAGAAAAAAATGTTCATAAGCAAAATGGTTCGTATTTAAAAAATGAACAAATTATGTTCATACATCTTTTTAAATATAGTTGCCTATGAATAAAACAAACACTGTTTGACCAGAAACGGAATTTTCGATTGTTTGGTAGCATTTTCAGTAAGCTAAACCAAAACTTTTTCTTAAGCAATTAGGCGTTTTTCTTTGGACTTTAAAAAAGTGTGCAGGTATTTCAATGAGAATGTGTTCCTTAAGGCCGATAGAGCCTTGAGTAAATAATCTTCCTTTTTAATCTAAAAACCGAAAAAAGCCGAGCGCGAAGCACGAGGTAAACATATTATTGAGCGCGAAGCGCTAGATACAACAACCGCGCACCCCAGGCGCGCTCAAATTTGCGAGCCACGCGCGATGAGAATGTGCTGAATGTGATGAGAATATTTTTTTGGTTGGAACTTCGAAAAACCGCTTTTCGAGAAAGACGCATATAAAGTTGACGAGTGCCATAATTGCACGTGCTACACTTTTTCTTCGAACATGAAATATACCTACTTACGGTTGCTTTAAAGACATGAGAACAGTGCCAGTAGATTCAGTAAGTATAGGTCCAAATATGAATCCCCACACAAACCCAAAAATAATAATTTTGACCCTGAGTTAGAAAAATGTGAATATTTACTAAACTAGAATCCACCATAAGGGCCCTTTTCATGCAGATGCCCACATATATTGTTGAAAGAAATCTGAAATTATCGGGAAAAGTGACGTCAAAGTAATTAAAAAGAAATACAAATTAAAAATAACAACAATTTACAAGCTACAAAACGCGCAAATTATGAAATGCGAAAAATGCCCCGGTATAATATTTTAGTCTAGGCTTTCTCTCAGTTCTCCCGGGTTGGTGGTCACCCTGAAAATTATTCAATTGTAAAAGTTTTAATAATCTTGAACTTAAGATCCACCCAGTGCCGGATTAACCATTAGGCCAAGGTGGAGCGTGGCCTAGGGGCCCCGAGGGTCTGGGGGCCCCTCAAACTTTTGTAACTTTTTCTTTAAAAAAAAAGTCAATTGAATTTAAAAATTATTCTATTGGGAATTAGGGGCCCACTGGGCCCCTCAGACTTTTGTAACTTTTACTTTTACAAAAAAAGCGTCAATTGAATTTCAAAATTATACTATCCGGAGAGCGACCTTTTTCAGTACTAAAGTGAGTAAAGAATTAGTTGAGATATACATTGAGTGACGAACACCTATTCACATTAGCTTTCTTCGCAGCGAACGCAGACCTCGTAAATTCGATTGAATACGACGTAATTATAAAAATATTTGCACAGATGAAGGGTAGAAAACGCATTTAAAGTAGGATATTGATTGTAAATACTGTAAATTAAAATGTATAATAAAGACGTATATTGTAAGCTATAGTTCTTTGTTTCATACTTTTTTTCTTCAAAATTTCTTAAAATTTTGTAAAAATTATATGGGGGGGGGGGGGCACAAAAAGTTATGGCATACGGGCCCAAAATTGGTTACATCGGCACTGGATCCACCTAAATAATTATAGTAGCTCTGTAATTGTTTAACAGACTGTTAAACTTACTAAAATTCAGTTGAACAATTAAAAACCTCAATATTTTACTATGTATTTCAAATTGAAAATGATCACAAAGATTACAATCAATTGTTCAACTATTAAGGCTTTCGATATGAAATATATATTTAAAACCTTTAATTAAAATTTGTTTAAATTTAAACAATTTATATATATACTTTTAATAACTTAGAAATTCTTGAATTTTTAACGTTCAAATAAAAAATTGTCATTACAGTGAAGTCTCGTCTATTTCCCCGGCCTTAAAACGTAAGGATTCTTTTATTTCCACGCTGGACGGGCCCCCACCTCCACCACGATTCGTCAGTTTATTTTTGTCAAGCGACGTTCATTGGCTGCCCCAGCCTTGTATCGATGCCCCCCTGTAAGCAACATTTTCAACTGTGCATGTGCCGAAAAGCGCAGGTTGATTTGAAATTAATAAGTACTATCAATAATAATACAGATAAATACACCCGACATTGCTAGAACTGCTGGCCCACGCAGTTTCTCAGCTCAAGGGACGAGAGAAGGTTGCGACTCTCGTCTCGGAAAGGCCGCAGTGCGTGAGTACTCAGTCGAGTATATTGCGCAATATTATGCATTCCAATTGGAAACGGGTTAGATCAGACATGCCCAACACGGGGAAATTCCCTTCCGGGAGTACATGTTCCGCGTGCACCACTATTTCCCCTGGAGAGCGGGAGTGGTGGTAGAGGAGTCTCCTCCGTGTTCTTACGCTGCACTGTAGATACGAAATATCTGTCGGAGTGCTTGGGGGCGACTGACTTTTCAACATAAAATTTTAATAGTAACTAGAGTCTTAATTATTTTATTTCAGTATGTTCACATTTATTTTCAATGAATACTTTTGAAAGTCTAACAATATATAAACATTGTGCACAAGGTAGAAAGATAAGTTATACCTTCTAACTTGTGCACAATCTTAATATATTGTTAGACTTTCGAAAGTATCAGCCAACCAACACTGTGCTATTAAAATCTTTAATAATGTACCTACAACAAAGAAACACTTTGTAAACTTCTCTTTTCAATTACATTCATTGAAAATAAATGTGAACATACTGAAATAAAATAATTAAGACTCTAGTTACTTAAAAAATTATGTTGACAAGTCAGTCGCCCCCAAGCACCCCTACATATATTTCGTATCTGGGTGATTCTCCACATACAGGGCACTTTTGTGTCTCGGACCTCTAGTAACTAAACTAAGTAGTGTTTTTTCATAAAACTTGGCTAACTTCTTCATTTCAGGACAGTACAAGACCTCCGTAAGAAAAAATCAAGTCAAATCATCGTATGTCTTAGCAAAATGCTCCCAAGTACTCGAAAAATGCCTTTTTGGGATGTCTCTACGTACGCGGTGCCAAATTTAGAGACGTGTATTTAATACATAGTGAATTATCTTTGAACTTATAATTGATAGTTTGAAAGTTTGCCTCAAAATCTATAAAATTCATAACAAATATTTTAATTTATTTGATATTTTAGTAGAGAAAATTTAATTATACAAGTGTCTCCCTAAATGTTTTTGATGGTTACGGTAAACGAATCTCCCATACCTTTCCAACTTTTGATCATTTTTTAGGTCGTATCTTCTCACAATATCTCGAACAAAAGTATCGGATACCGTACCTGATCAGAACTTTCATATTTCATAATAAAAATCAATGAAAAGATGACAATTCCGTGTAGCACATAATAAAGGAGTTTTTGTCAGGATTTAGTTATTGACACTTTTGTTTTCAAAGCGTAAAATAGTATATTGCGTGACGAGGGTCGAAAGGCAACGATTTCACGAGTGTGAAGTTAGCTGTCCGAGCGAAGCGAGGGCTGATATCTCACGAGTGAAATCGTTACCTCGGCCCGAGTCATGCATACAATTTTTCATCATATCGATAATCGAAAATTCGTCTTGAGATGCCTGTGGCGCAGGTTGACAATAGAATTTTCTTCCCTAGGGTTGAAAATTCGATTTTCGACCCGCTCGACAGGCATCGAAAGTCGAATTTTCGATTGAGGTATGATGAAAAGTAATTTTGTATGGTTTTCGGATACCCTAACATCGGATACCATAATCTGCTTTTCGCAGTCAGGGACGAAACGGAGCTAATCGAAGCCCTTTTCCAAATAATTTTATTAAAAATTAACGTAAATCGAGAATTAAAATGTTTGTACCTACAAGTACTGCACACAAAAAAATAAAGCGATTAGAGGGTTAATAAATATAAGAGAAATAAACATTTTATAATTAATAATTTTGTTCGCCCTACGGCCCTGACTTTCTTTAGAGGTTAGGTTTACACTTTACACCGGCTTTCGGTCTACATCAGGCCTGCCCAAGTAGGGGAAAACTGCTTATTTGCCAGATGGGAATTTAACACCACCACCGACCTCTACTCATTCAACTTCACGAGAGCGACCACCCCCCAAGCCTCTGGACCTGTGAAAAGGGAAGTGGTGGTGGAACTCGAACATGTGGTGAATGAGCAGTTTTCCCGTACTTGAGCAGGCCTGGTCTACATGCTGTCAAACGTAGTTTCGTGTTGTTTGTATCATTTGTTGTTGGATTGATGGATTCCGAGATGGATTCTATATCTCACTATCAAGAATACGTTTCATAATTCAATCTGAAGCCTGAAATAAACCTGAAATTAATCAGAATGGCACGCTATAAAAGTAAATCATCTGACTTAAAAAGTCTTAAAAAATACTGAATTTGTGCCATTCCTTTCTTGTCACGTATTATACTTTTAAAAATAGGATTATAATTTAGAATAATAATCGTAAAACTAAAAAAATGTCAAATTTGAAAAAAATTAAATTTTGGAAAAACTTGGCATTTTTTAAACAAAACTATTCTTCCCTGCCATGTTACGTTTAATATGTGAATATGTTACAGCATTGTTTTACTTTACATACAATCAGAGAAAATCACCCGGAAAATCAAAAATTGAAGTCGTTTTTATGTGCTACAGGTCCTTCAAGTGGGAATTAAGCGTGAATATTTATAGGGCCCCTTACTTAAAGGCCAATGAACCTAACCATTATGAAAAAAAAATTTGAAACATTTTTCCAAAAAAAGTTGCCCTTGCAAAAATTCCCTGTCTGTGGAGAACCACCCGTCTACGGTGGAGCGTAACGACACAGAGGAGACGCCTCTACCGCCACTCCCGCTCTCCAGGAGAAATAGTGGTGTACGCGGAACATGTGTTCCCGATGGGAATTTCCCCGAGTTGGGCATGTCGGGTTTAGACGGCCCCGATTTGCGCAGTTGAAAAAGTCGCGGTCCGTTAGCCTGTATGTATGCGTCAGTGTTTTTATTCACGTGCGACGTGAAAAATATATAATTTCCTGGAAATAGTACAATTTTCCAACTGAAAATCAAATAGTTCAATAGTTAGTTTTGCACTATGACGTATCGCGACGTCATGATAGACTAAGTGGAAATGTCAGGAAGGTTAGCACAGTTCTTGACATAGGAGTGCAGATAACTTTTTGGAGAAAGTATTTTAAAAGTAAAAGTAAGTTACAAAGGTCTGAATATTAATATTTGTAAAGTGTAGAATGCTATGATAGGTGGAAATGTCAGTCGTCAGGAAGGTTACCACATGGGACTGCAACTGCATATGACTTTTCGGAGAAAATATTCTAAACGTAAAAGTCATAAATTAGTCAAGTGTAGGATGTATTTTCTCAGTCATGTTCCATTCTTTTGTCGATTGACGACCTTTCAGTGTCACGAAATAAAATAAAACATCCAAAATTTGAGGTTAGTGTATCAGATCGATTTGATCAGTATCGGGTACTCTTACCTCAAATTTCGGACAGTTGATTGTATTTCGTGACACTGAAAGGTCGTCAATCGACAAAAGCATAGAACATGACTGAGAAAATAGATTCTATGTATGTATGGATTCCCATGACGTCATACTAAAATACTCCATTCAAACCAACGAGGGCGCTCTTCGGGCCTCTTTTTAATGGGTCAGCCAGTGACGCAGAGGAGAGCGTACAGGGAAGGTGATGGGAGGTGCCGGAACTGCGCAAGTGGAAATAACTGTGTACGGAGGAGGTGAAATAGGTGAGACTTTACCTTCACTGTGTGTAGGTTTCAATTTGAAATTGTTCGATTTGGAACATTTTTTTTAAATCAAAATTGTTCAATTCTAAACGCATCTCATAGCTCTATATAGCTGTAAGCCAAATTTCAAGTCGAAACAATTCTAAATCACAAAATTTCATGTAATATCAAGTGATTGGATAACTTTTTCTAACAAAAAAAAAAAATTAGAAAAATTTCTTGTAAAAAAAATAAATTCCCTGATATTTTCCGATTTTCCTGGTCCATCCACCACCCTGATGAAATATCACTTACATTTCTCATTTTCTTCTGAGGGACACGGCGTTCCCTTGAAGTAGTGATCCGATTCCTCGTCCGAGTCGGAGTTTACGAAAGAGTGATAAAATTTCTTGAATTTGCTGTCATCATAGAACCTATTGTTAGAAAAGATGAGAACGGGAGGTAAACTTTTTTTAATCAAAATTTATGAAATGTCAGAATAATATGTGATTTAGGATTAGGCTCATTTCAAATCGGGCAGATGGACCATACTCGCTCAAGACAAAGAAGACGAACAACACATATATTACCCATACCGACATAAGACACGACAAAATTCTAGAGAACACTATTTTTCTTCAAAAAAGTTCTAACAAGTCTCATGACAATTTTTTATCTCTCGCATTTTCTAATTTTTTACTCAAATATAAATAGAACTGGTTAAAATTACATTTCAGGAAATAATACAAATCTATGATGTAATTTATTTTTGTTTGAAGAATAATAAAAAATAAGCACATGGAGAAAAGGAAACGGGCGGACGCGCTGTTTCTCTCGCGTGAATAGAAAAATTTGTTTCCAAAACCGGTTTACAGTCGTGCCAGACGTGAATCGCGCGAGCCTCGAGTCATTCTCACCTCTCTCCGGGACGTGAAACGCGGTTGGGCCGTTCACGGACCTTCGGGCTGTTTTTCATGCGTCGTAGAGCTGTGCATGCAACTTTCGGGACAAATGTATCATTTTCACAGTTGTACGAGCCGTGATTCGCATCTAACGCAAATCCAGGCGGCGAAGTCGCTTTAATCGAGCGATATATCGATACCAAAAAATCGAATGTCAACACGTCTACGACGCGTGAAAAACAGCGCGAAGATCCGTGAACGGCCCAACCGCGTTTCGCGTCCCGGAGAGACGTGACGAAGACTCAATGTTCGCGTGATTGACATCTGTCACGACTGTGAACCGATTTTAGAACCAAAATTTTCCATTCACACGTCGTTCACGCGTGAGAAACAGCGCGTCCGCTCGTGTCGTTTTCTCCGTGCACTTTAAGCGAAAATTGTTTAGTAAAAGTTTTTTAACTTGAACATTTACGTCCTATTTTTTTGTGACACATACGCGAACACACGACGAAATCTCGAAAGTTACGTATATAATCGCCATATTACTACAAATTTATTTGAAAAAAAAGAGTAACAAAGAATTGGAGTTTTGAGTAAATTGACTTTCAAAAACTTTCAGAAAAACCGCCGCCTTTTGTAAATTTTGAATTTTCCGCCGGATTCGAACCACATGGACCATTTGTCCGACTTGAAAAAGATTCGGGCTCCACAAAGGTTTTGCAAATTAAACTTTTACTACCTGTGACGATTGTTATAGCTGCCGGAACTATCGTCCACTAGTGTTTTTTCGCTATCACTAAGACTGCTGTCTTCACTAGTACTTTCTAAACCAGCTTGCCACTTGACGGTGGTAGTTTCTACATGTTGACTTGATTTGATTTTGTCATCCAATACCAGTGTCGCAAACTTTGAACCATTCGCGCATACTTTTACTGACTTCTTTTCGGATAATTCATCTGAACAAACTTCATCTTTTACATTCACTTCCATCTGACCATTCGGCGGATGTTTCGAGTTTTCCTGTTTCCTTTCATTTTCCAAAGACGGAATGTTTAAATCCTCTATAACTTCTGTAAGAAAGAGCATTCGAATTAGTTTCAGAATATGCTTAAAATTCTCTATGGGAAAAGTGGAAGAACTACCTTTGTTAACTTCGGGGAGTTGGACGTGGATCCAGATAACTTTTTCAAGGCTCTCAATCACTGACAAAAGCTTCGAGCTTGGTACTTCACTTTTAGCATTTTTGGACGGTTCTGTAAAGTCCGTATCAAACATCAAGGAGACATACACTTTATGTTCGCCGTGTACATCCAAACCTTCTGCCTCCAAAGTTTTATCGTCTTGCAGAAGATGATATTGCGAAAATACCATCACGGTGAGATTCATTTCGTCGGGGTCGATGTTAACAATTTTCGCTAGTTGTTGTTTATATTCCCTTACGGTCTGTGCTTGATAGCCGCGCACAGTAATTGGCCCATCGATAATATCTGCTTGAGGCACGTCTATAACGTAGACTTTTGTCGCAATACCTAATAAAAATTGATAGATTTCAAAGTCAAACTACAATACGAGTACATAGATCAAATATAATAGGGTGGTTTCGCAATTTTAGATCACACAATTTTTGAATAATTAATTTTAAGCTGAACTCCGTAAATTTTTTTCGTCATTTTGCTTGAGACAACAAAATTGTTGAAAAATGAAACCGCGAAAACACTCATTCAAATTGGAATCGCGTTATATGGAGGTTGACAGGAAGGTGACAGTGATTCTCAAATATTCAAGTCAAAGCGCAATTGTTCGCAATTGCTTTATAATAAAAATTTTGATAAAGAGGTCATGCCAAGTCATTCTAAAGTCCTTATAAGGAGAGTACTTCTTCATTTAATGCGTTTTTATGGAAGAAAGGTCGCATTTCATCTCGCCTAAGTCGATTGTAACCTAATTTAAAAAAAAATTATACCTACATGTAATAAAATTCAATGTTTTTAAAAACTTATTTATCACATACATTTATCGAATTTATTTATTTTAATTTAGACATTTTAAAAGTATTATTATTTAAATTTTAAAAGATTTTAAAAATTTTAAGCTACAGAAAAATGTTACATTTATGTGCATTTGTAGAACAGAGAAAAGCTAAAATTCTACAATGTAAAATTGAATTGAATCAAATCAAACGTATTCAACGGTCTTTAAATGTTTATATACCATGAGTAAAAGTAACTGAGGGGCTGATAGCAAAAGCGGACTAAAAACAGAGTCCGAGCAAAAGCGGGTTGATTACTTCTCAGCGCAAGAACGAATTAGCCCACGCGCTACGAGCAAAAACGAGTTAAAGATTTAACTCGTTTTTGCCCGTAGCGCGTGGACTAACCCATTTTTGCCCGCACTTATATTTCGATTCGGTTCAACTCCAATCGAACTCTTGATTCGTTTTTGGCTACGCTGATATTTTCGTTTCTTTCGCGCTTGGACGATCGAGAATAAATAAAATTGATGGGTTTATCTCCAAAATAGCTCAAGCGCAATATCAACGATTTTTCAAAAGAGTCAGAAAACGTTCTCAAAAATCGAATGTCTAATTTTGAAGAAACAAATGTATACTCCTAAAGTACATCAATGCTGAATTGATGCCTGAAAATTTAGATTGGAGAAATATTATATTTAAAAAAAATTAGTGATTATTATCAAAAAAATTCATTTCATTTTTAATACGCATAATATTTTGCAAATGAATTATCAATACCATGGGACCCTAGAAATAATTGGGTTCCCATTGCGTGGAATTGGAAAACTATTTGTCTACTTTTCACATAGGGTGAGTTGATAATTAATTCAATATAGCAAAAATAATTATTTGCAGAAATTATTATTGTTCGTAATTATCTTCTTCTTTATTAATGCAATATAGTTGCGGTTTGCTCTGAAATTTTTAACTTTTTATCCACTTTTTACTTAGTAAAGTAGTAAATAATGCAAGTTAACAATCATAGTAGTTTAAACAATTTATAATTGTTTATAACTATCTTCTCTTAGATAAAAGCTAAAAAGTTGCGGTTTTTTCTGAACTCTTACACTTTTTGTCCACTTTTCGCTTAGTGAGGTATTAATTAATGCTAGTTAACAAACATGTTTATTTAAACAATTGATTATTGTTTATAACTATATTCTCTTACAGTAATGCTAGAAAGTTGCTTTTTTTCTGAAATCTTCAGTTTTGCTACGACTTTTTAGTTATGATCAAATAATAAGTGAACCTCAACAAGAATCATTTTTTAAATAGTATTTTACTTTTTTAGGTGAATTATTTTTGCTCTTTTCCCAATGTTTGGAAAAATTAATTTAAACAAAAAAGCTATCTTACACAAGAAACAAAAACAAAGAATGGAATAATTAGGACTAGATGGGAGGACTAGGTGTGCAAATGATCTGTAAAAGTTTTGTTTTAAATTACAACAAGAAGTTTAATGCAAAAAGTTAAAACGAAGATAGTTATTAACAATAATAATTTGTTTAAACAATTATTTTTGCTCAACTTAAATAATTATTACGTCACTCCAAGTGAAAAATAGACAAATAGTTAAAAATTTCTGAAAAAACCGCAACTTTCTACCATTAAGCAAAGAGAATATTAATAACAATAATACTAAATTGTTTAAACAATTACTTTTGTTAACTTGAATTGATTATTACTTCACTTTAATTGAAAAATGGACAAAAGGTAAAAAAATTCACAAAAAAACCGCAACTACCTAGTATTAATATAGAAGAAAATAGCTATAGACAATAATAATTTGTTTAAACAACTATTTTTGCTATATTAAGTTAAATATTAACTCACTCCAAGTGAAAAGTGTACAAAAAGTTGAAAATTTCAGAAAAAACCGCCATTTATAGCATTATTCAAAGATAATATTATTAACAATAATAAAAAATTGTTTAAACAATTATGTTTGTAAAAATTAATTAACTCTAACCTCTTCATAATTGAAAATTGGACAAAAAGTGGAAAATTTTCGAGAAAACCGCGACTTTCTATCTCCATTCTAAGAGAAAATTGCTAAAAACAATAATAAATTGTTTAAAAAATGTATGTAAACATCTAATTATCAGTATAAAGTAGTGTTTTATGTATCAGAAACAATTTGCATTAAAAAAGCCGCAAAACAAATCATAATTAGCGCCAAAAACTCGCAAAAACCATTTTTTCACTTACGGGGTTTTTTTGGGACCCTATAAAACAGAATAATGGGGGTGATACAGGTATTTCAAAAGTAATATTTTATTCGTACTTTATGGCCTATTGTGAAGAGAAATGTTGAGTTTCAACTCGATTCAGCTAATACTGAGGATTCTGAATCCAATTTACAAAAACATATTTTTTTCTTATGGGAAATACGTGTTAAACTTCATGGGGCTTGCGCCACCTCTAAATATCTAAACTTGTTGCTTACTTTTATGAATGAAAATGAAAATTCCCACTGTTTAACCTCAAAGCTCTTAAAGGCAGAAACTTAAACTTTCATTTGAGATAAAAAGATGACAAAATATGCGTTTTTCCAAAAAAAAAAAAAAAAATTTGTTTTTGGCTTTTATTTTTAAAGGCCAAATACTATTTATTTCAAAAAATGTTTCTGATCAATGGAAAGGGCATACAAAAACCTATGAAAATTGTACTAAAAAAATTTCCTATCACCAAATAGAAGAAGTAAAACTCGCAAAAATTATTTATAATTTTTATAATTCATAATGATCTTAATCTTAATGTTGTTATTATTATTATAATAATTTATTATTAATAGACTTTGACCAGGTTTGACTTCGGGCAGACAACTTTTTTGTTTGAGTGGGTACTGCAGTTGCGAAATAATGCCCTATTTATAAACAAAAAATTCCGCTTCTCTTTGAGGAATAATTAATAGCCAATTATTTATCAACGATTATATTCAACCAATAATTAAAATTTATGATTCTTTAAACAAACTCAATGAAAGAATTTATTATCTGGCTATTTACCATGACTTAAACTTTATTTTTCAACTTGATCAACTGTTAATAATTAATTTTGTAACTTTTTTAGAAACTTGGATGACGATCAACTATTGTTGTTTTTACTAAAAATGTTATAAACCAATTTTTCTTGTTAACAATAATTGATCGTTACCCAAGTGTTTTAAAAAATTTCAAAAATTAGTTGTTAAGAGTTGATTATGCGTTAAAAGAACAACGTTGAAATGTTGAAAATAGCCAGAAAATGCATTTGTTAATTAATTTTGTTTAAACAATCATCAATTGTTATTGATTAATAGCAAGAAATGGTTGATAAATAATTGGCTGTTAAAAATAAAAACTTTCGATTGTCATTGAAATATCCCTAAAGGTTTATAAATTAGTTAATAACATTTGATTATCTTGAAAGAACCAAGCTAGTGCGTCGGAAAAAAGCCCAACAGTGCATTTGTTGATTAGGTTTATTTAAATAAGCATCAATTGTTATTAACTGACTAAATATATGATAACTAGGTGTCATTGCCGAGTAATTTTTGGTCGATTTCGCAGGAAAAACTTTATTTATTACATCATAAATAGCTGATGTCGATAATGGCTCATAAAATTTGTTTATAAAATTTAAAAAAATTCAATAACTTTCATGAGTTCAATATTTATTATTATTTATATATTGTCTATAAATTGTTGAGATTTAGTGCGAATCATGTGACGAATTGCAACCAAACCCCTTGAAACAATTTTCGTGCAATTATTCCTATTTTAGTTTTCCAATTCCACGCAATGGGAACCCAATTATTTCTAGGGCCCCATGGTATTGATAATTCATTTGCAAAATATTATGCGTATTAGGGTGGCCCAAAAATATACATTTTGGAATTTTCGACCCGCGTCGACGCCAAATTGTTCTCTCGTAGAAACAAATAAATACATATTTTTTTATTTTGAAATAAAATGATTTTTAGTACTTTGTAAAGTATTTTGAAGTTTTTCCCCAACGTACGAATTAAAACAGAACAGTTTCAAGAGAACCTGAAACGAGCCCTGAGATTTAACCCAGACGGCAGTTTTAGTGTTATTACGCCAACGGCCATGCCACGCTGAAAAAACGAGTTCTCGTCAGACCACTGAAGTTAAGCAGCGTTGGGCGCGGTTAGTACTTGGATGGGTGACCATTCGAGAATACTGTGTGCTGTTGGCATATTATGGGTGTGGTGAGCCCAAATTTGTAGTTATTTATAACTACAAGAAAACTATCCACCTAGAAACACTACCCGAATCGGGTAGTGTCACGCCTACCCTGAAAGGGAAATGGCTTAATGGTATAACTAACTCTGTTATTCAACTCATTGAAGTCAATTATCCCCCTAGGCCTAGGGTGCGGGTATTGTAAAAAAATTAGTTGGTTCCCCAGAAAGTGCGAAAAAAATTGGGGAAATGTGCTGGGTCACAGGTTTGGGCCTGTAGCAGGGAGCTCTATGGTCGAGCCTGCATCTGGAAGTCCTAAGCCTTTAACAATAAGCCACTCTGAGTTCAACTTAGCTGCCATAAATTGTTCAGGATCGGAGAAAAGCTGCTGTTGGACTGAAATTTTTCATTTTCACTCATTTTCGTAATCGCTTCAAAACTATAATTTAAACAATAATGAACATTTTTTTTTTCATAAATCTGTTCTCAATATCCTCATAAAAGCTTCTTGAAAATTTCAAGTTAAAAAATCATATCAAAGGCTCGCTACGAGTCTACAAATATTGTAATTTTATGCAACTTTCAAGATGTCTCAAATTTTTTTATAACTTTACTGGTGTATTAAAATTTGACAAAATGCATCTTTACTGAGAAGAGAACAAGTTTATAAACGGGTAAATAAATTGACTTATAATTTCTTGAACAAAATCAAGGAAGTAAAAAAAGGTTACGTTTTACGTGTTAAACTCCATAAGACACAAAACTTGATTTACAAAGTACTAAAAATCATTTCATTCCAAAATAAAAAAATATGTATTTATTTGTTTCTACAAGAGAACAATTTAGCGTCGACGCGGGTCGAAAATTCCAAAATGTGTATTTTTGGGCCACCCTAATGCGTATTAAAAATGAAATGAATTTTTTTGATAATAATCACTAATTTTTTTTAAATATAATATTTCTCCAAGCTAACTTTTCAGGCATCAGTTCAGCATTGATGTACTTTAGAAGTATACATTTGTTTCTTCAAAATTAAAAATTCGATTTTTGAGAACGTTTTCTGACTCTTTTGAAAAATCGTTGATATTGCGCTTGAGCTATTTTGGAGATAAACCCATCAATTTTATTTATTCTCGATCGTCCAGGCGCGAAAGAAACGAAAATATCAGCGTAGCCAAAAACGAATGAAGAGTTCGATTGGAGTTGAACCGAATCGAAATATGAGTGCGGGCAAAAATGGGTTAGTCCACACGCTACGGGCAAAAACGAGTTAAATCTTTAACTCGTTTTTGCTCGTAGCGCGTGGGTTAATTCGTTCTTGCGCTGAGAAGTAATCAACCCGCTTTGCTCGGACTCTTTTTTTAGTCCGCTTTTGCTATCAGCCCCTCAACTTTAATACGAAATAATGGGCAAAAAGTGTATTTTCGAAATGACTAAAACATAACCATATTAATGACTCATGTGAAGTGCGATTTACATATAAATACAAATCAGGCCTTTATTTTATCCGCATACAAATTTCGCCTTCGTCCCGAGCCTTGTTCTACCAAAATATCGATTTTTTTGCCTATGATTTATTCATGCGTGAAAAGTGGACAAAACCTGAAAAGTGACTAATTTCAGAGTGAAATTTTATATATTGCAGCATAAAAAATTGAAAAAGGGCTCGAATTCGGAAAATCCTGCTAAAAAATGACCCTTATGAGGTAAGTTTCAATTACAAAAATTAAACACTGCGTTTTTAATAACGCTACGAAACTATCGAAAAATGTTTTTTTAGTAATTTTTAAAATAAATGTTTCGCCCATTATTTTATATTAAAGTTACTTTTGCTCACGCCATATAAAAGTTTACAGACTGTTAAATAAGTCTGATTTGATTCAATTCAATTTTATATTGTACAATATGAGTTTTTCTCTATTATATAATGCAAATATATGTGACATTTTTCTGTACATTTGCATTTTTTAAAATTTTTTAATTAGGTCGCAATCGGCTTGGGCGAAATAAAATTGAATGACCCAGTAGGGTAAGGAGGGGCAGCGCCGACCAGTTAACAGTCAATGATTTTTTTAAAGTTAATAAGATGTGGAATTGATCCATTTTTTTCCCATTTCGAGTCCTACATTATTGTACATCATAATTCTATAAGTAACAATTATATGAATAAAACAATGATTTAATAATTGAATTATTTCTGACAAGCTGTATTTCGTCGGCTTTGCCCCACACCGGAGGGCAAAGCCAACCGCAGCTTTTTATGAAAATCAAAACATCTGAAGAGTGGAAAACATGATGTTCCGCGTCTGTGGTATTTTATGTATTGGAAAAATTACCTTTAGACATATTCAGCAAGAAGAATAAGTTATTTTTAATAAAAATAGTGATAGCTGTGATATAACCTCTTATTAGTTGACATTCAACTAGAGACGGAGTACGCGCAAAGGTTTCTACCGTACCAGTACAGAACACCCGCTCTACCGACGGATTGAAAATAATAATATATAATAGAGTTTCTTGCATGTAGCCCAGAAGATAAGTGGCTGTTCTACATTACCGATGACTTATCGACCAAACTTATGATACGTTTATAACCTAAGCACGTTTAAACTATTATTTTGGTCGGGCTTGCCCCACTGGTGAGGCCTCAATTATTTACGATATTAAATACACTTTGGACTTGTATTACGTTCAATTATTATAATGACATAATGTGATATTGTTTTATCTGTCAAAATGTCAAATTTTCATACTGTAAGTATTGCCATTAACGTCGAAAACTTTACATTTCTGCCAGCGAATCTTCCATTCTTTCGTTGTCAAAACTCTTTTCTGCATAATTTTTCTTTTACAACGTCAATTTTCAAGATATCAGTAAGTAACGCTATCTCTATAATAAAACAGATTTATTTAATGCAAAGTAGAATGAAAATTGTTAAATAATAGCGATGTTATAAGCAAAGTTACCTTTGCCCCACCGGTCGGCGCTGCCCCTCCTTACCCTATATAATTTTTTTTGTATTCTAAAGCATTTTTGTGAGATTCCCGCTAATAACTTTCACAAAAGCCTCTTTTAACGACCAAAAGTCTACACAGAAAAACTATGTGAGAATCACTGATACCTAAGCTGTGATTGGTGGAAAATCCGACCATTTGTTGTCACATGGGCCCTTAAGGCCATGTTACGAGTGGGTCACGTGACCGGATTCCTACCTTACCGACACTTTTTTTCAAAATCAACTTACGTTCACACGAAACGCGATATCGAGTTGAAAATTTGGGATATTAAATAAGAAGCGCTAAGAAAGACGGCTCTGGTTTTAAATTGTAATAATCATGAAAAAAGCAAAACAAAATTATTTACAAAAAAGACTTTTTTCATGATTATAAAAATTTAGGACCAGAGCCGCCTTTCTTAGCGCTTCTTATTTATTATCCCAAATTTTCAACTCGATATCGCGTTTCGTGTGAACGTAAGTTGATTTTGAAAAAAGTGTCGGTAAGGTAGGAATCCGGTCACGTGACCCACTCATAACATGGCCTTAATGGAAATAGTTTAAAAAATCGAATTTCAACATTCAATTAAAATTAGTAAATAGAATACAAGAAATATTCTATTGACGATACATTAATTCGAAAAGTGATATCTGACTTTGGAAACAACCCTACTCTTAGTAATTAGAAGTAATGCACTTTTCTTAAAGGTAACAATTTATTTTTGAGAAGTACTGCGCGAAACTCTGAATAATTTTCTAGCTTCATTTTCAGATACTTACCTTCAGGTTTGTAGGCTTCGAACGGCTGATCCTTCTCTCGAATTTCGAGGAGAAGATCATTGCGCTTGTCACCTTTAAAAACCTCGTACATTGAGTCTTCGTCACTGCCATCATAACTGTGTGTGATCAAATCGTTCAAAGGGTCGTAGAAAACAAGCCTGCATTGATCCAGGTTTACATCGCCATGCAGTCCGAATTTCTCGTAAGCCTTTTCCGTCTGCTCAGCCCAAGTACTTTCTCCAATAGTGTTCAATTTATTTGTCATCAGTTTCTTAGTCTTGGGATGATGGCAATAGATTTTTATCTTATAGGTTGGCGAATGCCTACTATGGTATCGCCGATCGTCGTCCTCGGTTTCTTTCATCTTCTTCAGAAGCACCTGGATATGTTGGGGAAAATGTTCTTCTTGAATAGGTACAGCATTCTTGGTTTTATCAATTTGCCTGTACATCAGCATGTACGCATTCGTGCTACTAGCGTAAACTCGCAATGGACCACCGCCGTAAACTTTCTGAATATCGTTGTGGGTTATCTGCAATGAAGAAAATCCATTAGAACGTAAATTACAAAAAAAAAAACCATAATAAAAAATACATACTCGGCAGAAAAAAAGGAGTATTATAAGTGCTTACTGGATTTACAGTTGTGTCGTTAAAACACAGCCATTGTGAAGTCGTGAAGTCCTTGATGTATGCATAATAGTGACCACCACTGGCACTTCCACTATGAATCATGATTGAAAAAAGCTCATACACGTAAGGTCCTTGGTCTTTTAAACATTTTTCCTGATTTTTTTCGTTCTCATGATTATGTGCAATGCCATTCGATGTGGCGATTCCGTTACTCATATCTATGCCTGTTGAAACAAAGATGATTTTTTTGTTACTTTGAATAATAATATGAATATAGCAAAATAAATAATAATAAATTACCTTCATCATCCTCTTGATCGTGGTTACCAGAAGGATTATTTGTACATATCGCACCATCACAGGGCAAACATTCATCTTCTAAAGTTCCACTATCTGTTGTGGAACTATCATCACATTTAATGCTCATTCCGACGTCTTCCTCCCCATTGGGAGAATCTTGATTCTGAGACTCTTGATTGACAGATTCTGCATTAGGTGTCGTTGCAATAAAAGAATTCAAGTCAAGCACGTGGGGAAAGGTGACTCTAAAAATAAAAATTAAATTTATCTAGTGCCTTCAACTCGCATTGTTTTTAATGATATAATTTTTAATACAGTAGACTTTTGAATTGAAATAAATGCTCATGAGGGCTTACTTATCGTTGAGCTTGATTCTGTAGAGTGTGTTGTAGTCAAAATCGAACCTCTTTAAGTGCAGGGTCAGTAAATAAGGAAACTTTGTGAACTTGAGGCCTTTATGTGCATCGCATTTCTTATTGCACTTCTCGCAGTGGTATTGATTATTTCCATCTAAAGTCTCGTATTTTACAAATGCTCTCAGCGCTTCTTCCTGCAATTTTAATATTACATGTCATGTGATTTGTTGAAATGTTAAGTATTATCTATGGAAAATAGTACAGTGAATTATACGAACCACGCTGCCGTAGGCAGTATTACTTTCGAAAGGCCTCACAGGCAATGGGATGTCTAGGAAGGTATCCTCTCTCGATTTCTCTGTTTTACATTCAAGACACTTCACGTAGTCGATCATTTTGCCTAAAGAATAAAAAAGTAGAGCTTATTAACATTAAATAAAAATAAATAGCTTACTTTCAAAATTCATTAAATTCATTAAATCTTAAAAATTCAATTTTTTAAAGCTGACATTTTTTAAATTGAATTAAAAATAATCAAAATAAAACTGCAAATTAATGCAGTCAAAGTGGAACTCTTCTGACTTCAAAACCATATCTCAAAAGGAAACACTGAAAATAGTAAAATATCAAATCAATTTGAAATTGTCAACTTGAAAAATTGAACAGTCTTAAATGAAATATCTACATATTTTAAGAATTTAGTATTAAAAATTGAACATTTAAATTTTAAACATTTTATACTGAAAAGTTAAAAATTAAGAGACTTAAAAACTAACATTTTAAAATTCAAGCATTAAAACTGTATTAAAATGACAGAAAAATAAGAAATGTTTCAAGCAAAGGACTTTAGAATTACGCATTATAAACTAAAGTGTTCTTCTTATAAAAATTATAAATATTGCCGGTCAAAAAATAAACTTCACTTTCGTGTTTCGGTTTTATTTCTGGTCTCCAAAAATTCCCGGTTTCATGGTTTCCAGGTTCAGTGGCCACCTAATGGAAAATCTAATTTAACTTCTTACCTTCATAAAGTCGGTTGATAAGATCAGCTTGTTCTGTGTCCTTGAACTTGGTTTCTAAGGCGTCGAACATAACTCTGCAGAGTTCTTGAATGTCGTGTTGTTGCCACGCTTCTGTAGAATCCCATCCGAAACTTTTTGTTAAAGACGTGGTTTCCACAGCTGGCTTTATTGACGTCTTTTGGAAAATTAAAAATATGCATCTATTACATTTGTAACATTTTTTATTTAAAAACGATCTTATTCAAATTTTAATTTCGTTAAAGCTTTAAATTAAGATTTAAGACGTTTTAAAGAAAAAGTGACTTATTTATATTTTTGATGAAATTAATAAAAACTGAGCAACGAATTGAACGCTTGAATTCTGATCTACATAATATATATTTAAATCACAATGAAGAATTGGCCAAATTCTTATGATTTTAAATTCAAATTGATCAAATTTCGAATTGCCTTCAGAGAAAAATCGTTCGCTTTGAACTTTGAAGCTTCCAAAAATGTTCAAAAGTCCGATTATAAAATAGTTCAACTCTGAATGCAAAAAATGTAAACGAGTTCAAATTAGAATTGTTTTTATTTCAAATGCCTTAAATCGGAAATTTTTAATCCTGAAGACTATCTAATATATGGGGCAGAATACGTCTGGCGTTCCCACCTAAAATTCTTGTTTTTTTTTTTTGATCGGATAGAAAAATGGCCAAATTATAGTCCTAGTGGGTCTATATTTAATTCACCAAACCATAGTTCAGTTTATCAACCGGTTGTCAATATACAGGGGCCTGAAGTTTTCACTTTTGCAGGTGCTTTTTCACATTCACGTTAGCGTAACTTCGTTTAGGATTATCTGATTGGACTTTTATTACATTATTTTTGAAAGTTCTTTTCATGTATTTTAATACTATCATACCAATTTTTTTCATTACGAATTTTTTTTTATTGAAAATGAAAATTGACTTTTTAAAAAAAAACCATAATTAAAAAAAAATTCATTTTTTAAAAAATAGCTTTTTTTATACTCTTTAAAGTCATGTGGAAAAAAAGTCAGCTGGGAATAATTTCATGGTCAAATTGACTTAAATTGAGGGGCCCGAGAACGAATACTGTTAAGTCTAACATGCCTCTAAGCTTACATTTGACTATTCGGAGATGATTTTGTGTATGTACATGTCGTAGCCCAGTAGCCGACCCAGTCGGTTAGCCGACTCGCTGGCTAGTCGGCTAATAAACGCTGAGTAGCCGACTGTATACCTGCACCTGCTCACGTTGGCCGCTCGTCGCATGACCAGCGGCCAGTCGTCTATTGAACTAGAGCGTTTCAGCCCAGTAGACGACTATACTGACCGCGAAAGCACGGTCTAAGTCCAGTCTCTTATGCTCTATAGAATATATTTCTCCCACCCTACTAATTCCAAATTTGAGTTGATGTTGCATGCCATTAGTGTCTTCAGATCACATTACGTGTTCTATAGTTGAGTGAGCATCATCTGTTTGAAAGTGTAAGTTTAAAAATGAACGAAAGTATCGTAAATCGCGTTGAATTTGAGGAGAAGTTTCGGGAGTTTTACAATAAACAAAATAGCAACCGATCTGTGTGGGACAAAGCACAACTACAAAATGTAGTTAAAACGTTACAAGATTTTGAAGGAGTGGATTCACGAAAAAGTTCATCTTACTATCACTACTGCAAACTTTATGAACTTGTCAAAATCGGGAGTGAATTTCGCGTAATTTTAAAACGAAAAAATGAAAGTGATCTTTTAATATACGTAATTGCAGTTGAAGATTATTTCGAAAAATTATTGGAAGCACATGTTCAAACTGGACATGGAGGAAGAGATAAGATGTTTTATTATATTAAAAATAAATGGAAAATTTCCAAGGTAGCTTGCGAATTATTTGTGAGTTGTTGCAAAACTTGCAATCGAAAAAAAGCACCTCCGAAGAAAGGCGTCGTTGTCAAGCCCATAGTATCGAATGGGTTTAACATGCGCGGCCAAGTGGATCTGATTGACTTCCAATCATGCAGTGATGGTGATTATAAATGGATTATGAATTAGTCTACACTAATGATATAATAATAACTAAGATTTCTTCATTTTTAATTTAGGAAATTAAACTTCGTCCACTCAAAAATAGAATTAAAGTTCAATTTTGAACTATACAGAATTGTCAGTATAAATTTAACAATTTTATCAGGTCTTGAATAAAAAAGCACTGACAAAAAGACGCAATATTCTTTTCTACTTTTCCTTGCCCCTTTTAAGAATCGGAGAATTTTTATTTAAGATTTTCTTACTAACAAACTTCATGTCCCAACACTATATAAATTAAATTATGAATGGGTTAAAATTTCTAGTGAGAACTCTTTTTATTATTTTTTACACAAAGTATTGCATGCTGGCAAACAAATGATAAATCTCAATTCTTAAAATATGTGATGAATCGTTCGCATAGTCGTCTACTGGGCTGAAACGCTCTAGTTCAATAGACGACTGGCCGCTGGTCATGCGACGAGCGGCCAACGTGAGCAGGTGCAGGTATACAGTCGGCTACTCAGCGTTTATTAGCCGACTAGCCAGCGAGTCGGCTAACCGACTGGGTCGGCTACTGGGCTACGACATACATATATTATATAATCATAACGTGGTCCCCTCAAGCGTAAAAATCTCAATTTGACCATGAAATTATTTTCAGCCTACTTTTTCTTCTACATGACTTCAGAGTCTAAAAAAGCTTTTTTTTAAAAGTGAAATTTTTTTTATATGATTTTCTTAAAAAAATCAAATTTAGTTTTGATTAAAATATATATATGAAAAATTGTTATTATAGTCTTAAATTACATGAAAAGAGCTTTTCAAAACACTATGATAAAAGTACAATCGGGTAATCCTAAATGAAGTTACACTAATGTGAAGGTGAAAAAGCACCTGAAAAAGTGAAAACATCAAGCCCCTGTATATTGACAACCGCTTGACGTATACTGCCCCATATGTACCTACTTAAATTTGTGAATTTCACATTGAAATTCGTTAATGTTTAACATTTCACTTTTGAATTCTTCAAATTAATAACGCTCTTATTTAGAATTTTTTAATTCTCGCAATGCTTACAATTTTTAATGGTACAATTTTGAAACTTTTTCAATGCTTTCCATGATTAATTATTTAATTTTTAATGCATCCTGTTAGAAATCATACGTCTCAAATCTAAAATTATAAATGTAGAATTCCCTTACTTAGTCTGCACTATCAACATATTATAGGTTTATTATTAGGATTCGCAAAGCTCAATTTTTAGCCATTAAAATTTTTTAATATTTTTAATCAAAATCCATTCAATTTACCTAAAGATTTTTCGCCAACAAATTTTTCAAGCTAGAACACTGTATGTAATACAGTGAACTCTTGCCTATTTCAGGGGCCGCGAAACGTAAACATGTGGGTATTTCAAGGCTAGAGAGGCCCCCAACTCTACCGCGAGTCGTGGGGTGATTTTGTCAAGCGACATTTTTTGGCTCCCCCGGCCTTGAATCGATGCTCGCGTTGTAAGCATGTGTGCGTCCTTGCATTTGCGCATTATGCATTTCAGTGTTTTTCAAGTGTTTTTGTTAAAGTACGAAAAGCTAATCGAATATTGTGAAAAATATAACATTTCCTTCAAATAGTACAATTTTCGAACTAAAAATCAATATAGTAGAATCAAAAAAAGACTCAAATATTTCGCGGAAGATTGAGTATTGTAGCATGACGTCACGATCATGCTAGGATAGGTGGAAATGTCAGGAAGGTTAACATAGTTGGTACATCTTAACATGGGACTGCATACGCCTTTTTGGAGAAAATATTCTAAACGTAAAAGTAAGTCATAAAGGTCTGAATAGTAATATCTTTCAAGTGTAGAATGCATTTGCGCAATTTTGTTTCATTCTTTTCTCGGTTGAAGACCTTTCAGTTTCACGAAATACAATGAACTATCGGAAATTTGAGGTTAGAGTACCCGATTATGATCAAATCGATCTGATACACTAACCTCAAATTTTGGATATTTAATTTTATTTCTTATTTCGTGAAACTAAAAGGTCGTCAATCAACAAAAGAATGTAACATGACTGAGAAAATAAATTCTACACTTGACAAATATTATTATTCGTACATTTATGCCTTACTTTTATGTTTAGAATATTTTCTCAAAAAACCCGTATGCCTTCCCATGACGTCATGCTGAAATACTCAATTCAATCCAACGAGGGCTTCCCGCTCTTCGGGCCTCTTTTTAATTGGTTAGCCGCTGACGCGGGCTAGACCGTACAGGGACCGTGGTGGGAGTTGACGAAACTGCGCAATTTGGAATATCCCAGCATGGGGGACTTGAAGTAGGTAATCCTTGGAATAAGTGCGTCTTGAAATAAGCAAGAGTTCACTGTATTAAAATTATTTCTGATATTACAACAACGGTTGTTATATTGCTTAGAATAAATTAAATACTTTAGAAGACAGGTTAGTGGCAATTTGTAAATAATTTAAGACTTATTAAATTAATTCAACTTGTAATAATTAATCGAAATGTGCTTGCATTTTTTAACTGACCTGTAAATTGAGAAATAGTTTCTGTAGTTGGTAAGGAATACTCATTGCTTCTTCCTTCTCTGAGCCATCAACGTACTCCCAATTGTACAAAGCATTTCTAAACTCTGGGGTCATGTATAAGGCTTGTAGCAAACTGTTCAAGTAGCAAGTCATGGCCTGATTGACCAAACCCACATAATCTAAATGCAAATTTCACTTATTAATATAAAATCTAATCCGAAGTTGACATATTTATTACAGAGATAATGAAAAACCCATTTATTTGATTTCTTCTGCTTGCTAAAAATATTTTTATCGAAAAAAGAAACAGTACATACTGGCTCGTTCAAGTATTTCGAGCCTGACTGTGAGTTTTTAAGGCGAAAATTGTGTTAGAATTTAAAAAACTGACCCATATTTTTTCATTTTCGATTAAAAAATATTTTCACGTGTTAAAATTTAAATAAAGGGTGGCAATACAGAGCTAGATAACCAACATTTTTTCGAAAATGAGTTTCTGGCATACAAAATTATAAAAAACATGGAAGACAGGTTTCGTTAAAAGGATTTGTTTGAATTCAAATTTTTAGTTAAAATTTTAGCTTTGGTATTTTAGCGTAGTATTAAGTTTGAATTGTTATTCAAATTGATTATTACATTTTTTATCGAAATCCACAGCTGAGCCTGTTCCAATTTTGGCCCATTGTGACTTTGAGATTGTCAACTTATACATGTGTTTCCTAGAAACTGGATACCTTTTTCTAATCAAATTTTGTTTGGCTTAAATCAGCAACACCACAGCAGCAAATGGTAACTTCGATTCTACAGAATGTTTTTCGCTCTCCTGAAAAATGCCGATTTTTTTGGTTATCCAGTCCTGTACTGCCACCAGCCTCTGGTCACTAGATAGCAAAACTTGAAGTATCATATTCTGATCCTGCTCTGAGACACCACTAGACCGCGTTGCGGTTTTCCCTCCCTACGTCCTTTGTTTTAATTTTTGAATCTTGACAGTTATGTCGGTAAATTTTAGCAAATTCATTCGATAGAAAATTTAACCATGAAACCCTGACAGATTCAAAGTGACAAACAGAAGTGTTACGTATTAGATTGTTCATCAGCGCGTCCAGAAAGATCTCATCATTTTCCTATAGATGAGCAAATGTTGCTAAAAGTTTAAAATAAATACCACTTTAAACTTCAAAATATTCTTTTATACTTTCAGTTCTTTATAAAACACAATATTATTTAAAAAGCAGGAGAAAAATAATTATAAATTCATAAATAATTATTCTAATCGTTATTTACGTACTTTTATTTGTTATTTCTTGGTTTCTTATAATTTTATTTACTTTTCAAGTTAATTGTAAAATTACTATTATTATTTATTATCATCTTAGAGATCCGAAATACCGCTATGAGGCGCCACTGGCGACTATCGTCCTTCAATTTTAAAGCATTGAGTGACCAGAGGCTGACTGCAACCCTTCAATTAAATTTTCATTTGTCAAAACCCTTGAGCAATCTCTGCAAATTATTTGATAGAAAAAAAACGCTTCAACTTTTTTTTTAAATAAATAAAGTACCGCCCAGGAATAGGAGCACACGTAAAATACATGGTACAAGAGAAGGGGCCATCCATATACGATATGGACAGTGGGAGGAATTAAAACATTACGATTGTTATGAATTGTATTGAATTAAAACATTACGATATTGTTTTTGACATGACCAAGTAACTTTGCTTTGAACATTTGTAATATTTTTCAAGTAAATACGATTTTCTCAAAGAAATTTTATAATAATACATTGTGTAACAAGTGCGGGAATTTGAACATTCCACGAGTGTAACAAACTTCGCACAAGTGGAATGTCTTCTTGCACGTGTCACACACGATATTTTTTGCAAAAAATGCATGAAAATTGCAAGTCTTGACGCAGATAGTGAGGTTCAGTGACGAAGTTTTAGGCGGGTAGGTCGGGTCCAGGGGCGAAGCCCCCAATATGGACAAAAAACAAATTAAAATGAGATGATGAATTAAATAACTGCAAAAAGAATAATAAAATTATATGTGAAATTAGGTTATAAACATACCAGGTTTTAAACATATTATACACAGAGTTATATTTGTCCAATCAGTTTGGAGGCAACAGTTTTTCGGCAACTGCTTCAGCTGCAGCTCGAATTTATGGCGGAGTACCCGGCAACTTTTTTTCCGAATTAGTATTCATATTTAAGTCGACAATAAATGATACTGGTGAGATGCTTGACTGCTTGTCATGAGCGTGATGAAAACATATGCGGTCAGCTACGTTGTTCGGTTACGCAGCGTGATGGCGCCACATGTCGTGTGAACATTAATTCCTGAACTAACTCAAGGCATGCGCTCGTAAATGGTGCCAGTGCGGGAATATTCCCGCACGCAAAACAGTGCGGGAATGCCACATTTTCGCACGCTAATCTCACAGTAGAGGAATCTGGAATTTCGCGCACACAATACGGACACGGAATGTGGCCACTTTCAAGAATGTGTTGCAAAAAATAATACATGTTCCTTGGTTATTACACTGTAATACTGTTAACATAAGAATCATATATTCTATGTCAGGTGATTGTTATAAAAATTTTGCTTGAGTCTTTCATTTCCTTACTGTGGATAGCAGCGTCCTTCCTACAATAAATTTCTATAGGTATTTTCTAGTTACTTTTGACGCGGAAAGGTTAGTGGCCATCTTAACCTCACATAACCTGTTATTTGTAAGATGTGACGTGAAATATGAGCGAAATGACTGTCAATATACTTTTACTAATATTATCTGAAATAGAAATTGCGTCACTTTTTTGTTCCTTCTTATAGTAGCGTGGGTATAAAATAAATTTTATAAAGGTACGTATAAATGCATCTTTTTAATGGTGTAGAATCGATTGTCCACTGTACGGCGAACCTCTCAACAGTGGACAAAATTTGAACCACTCAAAATAATACCAAAAACTTGGTATTTGCTTTTGACTTCATTTTTACTGAAATCTTACCACATAGCTGATTATATCAGCTTTATTTGAGTCATAAGAGCTCTTTAGTTAATGCCATACTTAGTATTTATTGCAATTAAAAAACTTTTTCTATCCAATGTAGGGAGGTTTCCTTATCATGAAGCTTACGTTTTCAAGAACAACCGAATTTTCAGCGAATTCGCAGCTACTTTTGGCTTCGTAGCTTTTGAATGCCAAGAATATCCATATTTCCATAAAATATGAAATAAGTTCACGTGGATAGAGGAGCCCCCCCCCCCTGGGGGGGGGTCAAGAAGTGGTAACAAAATTGTCCACGTGGTATATGGACTGTCCCGAAGTTCCTAAGTGATTTAAAATTAGTTAAAGCAGGCAACATGCGCCTACAAAAAAGGGTTTCATAGCCTATTAATATTTAGTAATTTTAAATCTCCCCCCTTCCCTCTCACTCCTTTCCACTTCTACCCCATCAGTCCTTCCGCCCCACTACCTCATTTCCCCTCCTCATCCTTCTCTTCAACCCCGCCAGAAAAAATTACGACGGACGGTCACCCGATCGAAACTGTGAGGGTTTCCAGCCCAGACTACGAAACCCTAAAAACATGCCCTAAGGACGCTGTCCCATGGGTACAGATTACCGGAGTCCGTATTTGAAGAAATAGTAGATTAAGTGTGCATGGTTTTCTACATGTATGTTAAAAAGTATGTTACGTCGCTAGTTTGCGATATGAGTCGTTCATTCTCTAATTCTTGCCATACTCTGACATCCGCCGTTATATCACGTTCTCTCCACCTCTGTTTGTCTTCCACCCACCTTCATATTTCCGTGTGACCCCTCGTCTGTTTGTTTACAATTTCCCGTAGACAAGCTTGTGCTATCCTACTTTCCTCGCCCCTTATCAGCTTCTCTTTAAAGTTGCATGCTCTCTTCATTTGTCTTATGTATTTTTTAGAGAGATTTGGTTGCGACTGGCTGCTGCTTTTCGACAATTTTAAGGAAAGAAATATCTCTAGTTATAAATCGTAATTTGTATTTTCGCCAGCTGTGTGCTAGATACTTCATTAGTCAATGGATCAACTGCAGTGATTGTTTGAGCGGTTTGCAGGATGTGACGTTTTAAGGTCACCGAGTTCTTGAATAGGGATTTCAATACTTTTTCCTTAATATTTTTTTTCTCAAAAATGAAGTATTACAAAAAATTTTGAATGCAATAAATTTTTCAGAATTTTATGCAGTATTTAAAAAATATATTATCCAAAATTCATGCAACAACCCCATTGTGAACAATTTTAAAATCAATGTTGAAAAAATCTGTCTTCTGTTGAAACTCTATGGAGATGTTCTTTTGGAACATGTAAAGCTTTGGTATATACTTTAGAGGGACCTTTGAGGTTATTAAAAAATGCAACCTCTATCATCCCCATCCTGTTGTGGCAAGTAATATTTTACAAAGACTGGCCGTGTCAGTTCATGCGAAAGTAAAAGCTGTAAATATGTAATATGAGGAAAAATTTTTTGAAGAGGGGGGAAGTAAGCTGGTTAGGGAGTGTTGGTGGGAGAAGGAGACCTGGGGAGGAGAGGGAAAGGTGGAGGTTGAAAGAGAAAGGTATTTTAGAAGGAATGGGCTGCAGAGGGATGAAGTGAGAAGGATGCATGAGGAGCGGAGAAAGGTCTATGATGTGGTGAAGAAGAACGGCATGGAGAGAAGGCAGAACGGGAGGAGAGAATAAGATGGTCAAGGTTCAATGGGAATTACGGGTGGATTATGCCAAGGGAGAGAGCGCAGTATTTGTGTGAGAAAGAAGAGAAAGGAAGTCAGGAGCTTATAGCGAGGATGAGGCGTGGGTGCGTGGAGGGTTTTAATAGGTTCCGAGAAGAGAATGTTTGAATAGGGTCATCCACTAATTTTTTTTATTTTTGTATATTAAAGTATATGCTCTAAAATCACTAATAATACCAGCATAGTGTAAAAAAAACTTTTTTTCGAATTTATATTTGAAAAAGAAAAATTTGTACACATTTAAAATTCCTATTTCTGTCGCGCCCATTCCGTCATCTTGATGTGACGTAGCTAGCCGCCAAACGATTGTAAATAAGCCGGGCGATTCACGATTTTTTCATAAAAATGCAAAAAAATCAGCGCTACCATTGATGTGTTGTGCCTCAATGCAAGAACACGTTTGTCAAAAATTCAGGAAAATTATTCATATCTATACCCAAAGGTGAGGAACGAAAAAAATGGTACAAAATTGTTCGCCGTGACATGTGCCCTAACACATCTTTAACGTCAACAGTATATTGTTGCGAAGATCATTTCAACGTAAGCAAATATTTTTATTTAAAATAGAAAACTATCAAATATGCTTTTTTGATAACATAAAACCCGCACTTAACTGATATTCAACAGTGTTATATATATGGGATGCCGGGACGTATGTGCACTTTAACCTTAAAATCAAATTGTTTATTTGCGCAAAAAGTATTATAAAATTATATATTTGTTAACTTTGGAATCATGCTGCTATTTTTAAAAAAAGAGTGTCTACTAAAGAGCGAATATATATTTAATTCTTATATTTTATCAAGTGCAAAATCAAAGTATTGAATGTTGAGGTTAAAGCTCGCTTTATGTCAACATCCTCAACATCTATAGTCGATTATTTCGTTTCCTTTCTATTTCTTTTATTTAAACTAAAATAAATACGATATTATAATCTTGATCAAATAACTAACTTTAAATTCAATACAATACACCGGTTTGAATACTTTTTCGCTTTCACTCTTCGAGTCTCAGTAACATTGAAACTGGAGCACTTCGCACAGAAATCACTTATCATAAGTGTACTCACTTTTGGAAAATTATTCGAACTGGCTTTAACATATCCAGGCATATTGATACTTCATAAAAATAAACCCTTTTTGCGAAAAAACGTTGATAATTAATTATTTCGATGGTTTTTATCAAACGGACCATGTATTTTCTTCGGTTTTGACGGCGTGTGACGTCACACCACGTGTTTCGAGCCGTGAGGGCGCCACATGTTTTCTTTTATAAATCGAAATTTATGGTGGATATTTTATCACTTTTTAATAAATTATTATAAATTATTAAATAAACTAAATTAAGTTTTAATTTCACATTTTAATTCTTTGAGAGTCAAAGTTTATAAAAAACTCAACTATAAGGTAAACAAAATTTTTGTGGATGACCCTATTGTACGGGAAGGGGTAAGCAAGGGTGGAACACTGGCTGGAGGATTGCGAGATAGTGGAAAGGAATGAGATAAGCATGGTGGTATTACTGCATGGAAGAGGGGACAAAAGGGAGGTTGCATGGGTGAATTGCGAGGGGTACATAACTTCAAAATTCGGCGTACACCGATTGCATGATTGCACTGTGAAATTGCAATGTAATTGCAATGATTGCAAGGTGACAACAGGGTGATTGCAATTAAGTTTGTACACCGATTGCAGGAGTTGTGTACCCCTCGGTGAAGGGGGTGTTGGGTGAGATGGAGAAGAAAAGGAAAGAGGAAAAGGAATGGAGCGGGAAAGATTGTAAAGAGAGGAAGTATATATAAGCGAAATTGTAAATAATTAGTAGACAAGTATTAGATAGTAAGCGCCGAGGCAGAGGTTGGCGATGCGAGGCAAGGCGAAAGATAAAGACATGCGTGCGAGGCGAAGTAGGCAAGGCAATAAGAGCGAGCGGTCGTAGAATGAAGGCAGCAATAACGTGTGGATGGATGTTAGTTTGTAAGGACTAATTTTAAGACAAATTCTGTAAAACATGAAGGTTGTAAGCAAGGCAATTTTTCAGGGCCAGCAGGCCGAAAAATAAACGTTTATCTATATATCCATATCCTTGCGAAAAACCGACTAACAGCATTCATTCGTGTATTACTAAAGATGATGAACCTGAAATTTCTAATACCGTTTACGCTTCCCTCTCAGCGCAGGAGGACAACTCGCCGACGATGAGTGCAGTTGTGGGAGAAGATGCTGCAGGTAGCAGTCGGCGAATTGATGACTGACCTCCTGTTCACCGAGTTGAACTCCGCTTTAAAATGAACAAATAAGGCCACTAATCCCCTTCCTGAAACCCGCCTGACTGTGTGGAATGATCCTTTTCTCTTCTACCTCCCTTTCTAATCTCTTTCTGAGTATCTCCGCACATATTTTGTAGCCCACAGACATAAGTGTGATTCCCCTATACTTTTCCACCTTCTTGCCTTCACATTTCCTTATTTCATGGCTTGTTGATTGAATCAAAAGGCCAAAGAGGCAAAAAGACCTTTTCTAATTAACGGAAACAACAAACCTGTCCTCCATTCCTTAGACAACCCTTCTCTCAAAACCTTGTTACAAATCCTCCACAATTCCTCTCTCGCCCCTTCCACACCGAATCTCGCTTATTCCATTGTCGCTATCCTCTTCTCCTTCTAGCACCCTCTTCTTTTCAACTAATACCCTATTTTCACTCCTTCCAACAGTCGTTTAAAGTGTCGGATCCACTTGTCCATCTCGATTCACTCATTAATGCCCTTCCTTCTTCCTCTCTCCCTATTGATCCACCCCCCGCCCTTACCTTATCGCTTTTTCCGCCTTTTCCACAAACCCGCTTTTTTCCTACTGCCTTTTATCGTTTAACAGTCTTTCGTGTTCTCTCTTTCTCCTATTATATTTCTGTTTTCTTATCTCCCTTTTTCCCCACTCTTTTACACATTCCTTCATTCTAACCTTACTTTCCTTAAATTCTGCGTTCCACCATCCCCTCTTCTCTTGGCCATACCACTTCCTTTATCCTCTCTGTTCTATTAGTTTTTCAAGGCGCATGTTCACGTCCTCCCCATCCGAGTCCCTAACCTCCTAGTTCTCTATTCTTTCCCTAAATTCTCTCAACATACCCCCCTCCCCCCCATATACCCATTTGTACTTTTCTGTCTCCAGTCCCTTCTTTGTTTCCGCTACGCCGATTCCATCCTGAAAATTTCAGTGTCGCTATTACCGGGAAGTGCCTCAAGCCTATTTCATCACCTTAGGGCTCACCAGAATAAAGCCACTGGCTGCCAGTGGCAGCCAAAAGACTAGGTCAAACGCCCCAATAAATTATCGTCGAACTTGGCCGTCGACTGGTCGTTCACGATAAATTACAATTTTAAATGAAATGTATTGTAAATTTGAGTAGAAAACGCAGGATTCTTGGAAACAAAAAAAATGACAAAAAATTTCTGACAGCCAAGCACTTGTCATAGCAGCCAACACCTGCCGACAGTAGTGAGCCTTGCATTACCAACTACCACTTTATTTCCCTTCATATTTCCATTGCAAATAAATCACCCCTCCTCTCCTAACAGGTTCAAAAGAGGGTTAACCTACCGATCCTGTTCCCTGTGCTTCGCATTTCTTCGAAACGTCTCGCTTTCTTCATCCTGTATCTCCTCCCCCAACTATCCTGTCCACGCGTTTAAATCTCCCCTTATCAACACCAACACCTCATTCCTTTCCTCCATCCATTTCCGTATTAGTTATTACTCTGCATCCTTCCGCTTCTCCTCTCCTCCTATACACACAAACGATGTCCACCCTTTCTCTTCCTACCTTTATTCTTCTCACTGTCACCCCCTCCTGCTTTTCTTCTCTCTCTCTCTTCCACTCTTTCGCCACCCTTGTAACCCCTGACACCATGCCACCCACCCCTGCCCCCTCTCATATTCTTTCTTCACTTTTCGCATCGTCCGCACATACTCCTTCGGAAACTTTCGTTTCAAGCTCTTCAGTCCTTTTCATCCGCCTACGTATCACTCAGCATTACCACATCTCATTTTCATCCTTTATTCTTGTTTTTTTTCTACCCTGAGACATTCCATGAAGTCATATTCACTCTTCTCCTTTTGTCTTTCCCATCCGCCTTTCTGTACACAATCTCTCTTCTCTAACGGAAACCCCGCCTCGACATTCCTACACTCACCCTTCTCTACCCCGTTCATCCATAACTGCCCGCAAAAGTGCCGTTTTTTATGACCATCCATTATGTATATCGTATTGCAAAATGGATATTCAATGAACACCATCAGAATCATGATCATTTGAGTACTATTTTAATGATTCGTAAAATTGTTAGATGACTTATCCGAACTGCAGATACGTTTTATTTCATTTCCTCCTGTCTACCCATGCTCTCCGCTCGATCATCCACTTCTTTCTCTCTCTTTATGTCAAGTCCTCTTCAATTATTTCACTCCTTCCCCTTAGCTTTCTCTTCCCCTTCTAGTTTACTTCTATTTGATTCAATCGTATGCCCATTCTCTCATTTACTTCCCGCAGTTTCGTACTAATCCCCTTCACTACGTCTCCTACTCCCTCCTCCTCCTTATTTTCACTCCCGCACTCTTAATTCCCTGACCCTCTTCAAAAGCACGCTCATTTCACTTCTCTATTTCTCACTCTCTATCTGTTTGCTCTCTATACTCCCACGAAAAAGGGGGAAATAGGGGAAGAATTAAACATTTATTTTTACGTGTCGAAAAGAACAAACAATCGGTTTATAAGAAATGTTATATTTTTAAATAATTTTCAATGCCTTCTGCCATTAAAGAATTCATTTTTGAAAATTGGATGTACTTAGGTCGTTGGAAATCCATTCACAGTGATATAAAAAAGTCCGAGAAAAAAATACAATTAGTTAAATACACAATTTTAATATGTTTAACATCGTTCTCATAAATATTTCTTTCCAAGATTTGAAATTCCTTACTTACTATAATTAATACTTTCAATGTAAATTTAAAACTACACTCTTCAGTAGAGCGAAGTAAACATGCTAAAATTAATCGAATCGTTTGAGCTGAGGGATAACAATTTGTGGTCCGACATCCAAAACTAAAGAAAAAAATTTTGAAATCAGTTAATATCTTCTGTTCTCTTTTTTAAATTTACAATTAAAATTTTTTTAAATAAAACAAAATTTTGCATTATTTAAAATTTTTTGAAAATGTAAAAAGCCTGTTTTTTGGATTGATTCGAACCTGAAATTTCTTCAGCTTGAACCAAAGAAACATGCAAATGTTTCTTTGGTTCAAGTTGAAGAAATTTCAGGTTCGAATATTCAACTTTTTTTAAATGTGTGCATATCACTCAACCTAAAAAACATGTTTTTGCACATTTTCAAAGAAATTGTTACCGCGCAAAAAATTTATTTTTAAATTTCGTAATTTTTTATTATTGTTCACTAGTAAAAGCTGTAAATATAACAAATTCGTCATAATTTTTAAACCAAATGGAAATATTTTGAATTTGAAATCGTTAAATTTTACTGATTACATTTTTTTTCACTTTTGTCGAATGCCAATCCACAAGTTTTTTCCCCTCAGCTCCAACGATTTAATTTGTTTTAGCATTTTCACTCCGCCCTACTCATCAGTACTCTTCAACTCAAATTAAAAATTTCTCAAGTTAGAACATTTAACATTGCAGTTGATTAATCGGGAATATTACACTTTTTAATTAGGCAGGTATATAAAGTGTTCACCTTCTAATACTTGTTTAAAAAGTACTATATATTCTGTAATGTTATCGGTACCTTATTTATTCATAAATAATTTATTAAAGTGCTATAATTGCTTTAATTATTATTCAATAATGGGTACACTTACTAATTTCAAAGAATTTTCCGCGTAATTCAAATATTGTATTTTCAGATATCGTATATTTAAAGAGAAAAGGGGAAGTTTTTTGAGAATAGGGAAAAAGGGGAATCTGAAGAAAAAAAGGGGAAGACTGTGCACCCTGTCTCCAGTTTCTTACATACCTCCTCTTTCTGGGCCTTCCAAAAAGTATCCCATTCCTCCCACTTCTCTCACTTTTATCACTTCTGCTTTCCTCAATGCCGATTTAAAAATTATAAAATATTGTTAAGTGAATACTACTGAAGTTTACAGCGTGATTTGAGGCTGCGGTATGTAGAAAAAAAATAGATTATTAACGCTCTAACCATTATTATTATCAAATAAACATGAATACCGATCTCAAATCTAAAAATTAAATCAGATTTTATTTGTGCTGATATATATTTTATATTTTTATAATGAGAAATTAAAAAAAAGGACTTTTCCTCTTTCCGAGCAGAAATTCAACAATTTTGCATTAATCATGAATTTCAAAAGAACAGCAATGCATCTTGCATGCCCAGTTTTCGATATAAGTTATATAAGTAAGTGAAGATCTTATACAGTGTGTTCAGACAAGTTATTGGCCTGCAATTCTTAGGGTCAGCTAAGTTGCCCGTCTTCGGCAGGAGCACTGTACGCCCTTCCACCAATCACCCCGGAATAGGCTCTTCCGACTTTAGATATGAGGTGAAAATTCGGGCCAGATGCTGGTGGGTTGAAGGAAACTTCTTCCACCAGAAGGTCTTGATACCATCTGGTCCCGGAGCGGAATAGTTCTTCATGCCTCTTAATACGTTTTTCACCTCCTCGGTAGTGATAGGTGGGCATTCCTCCTCAGCTGTTATGAGGGCATTGCACACCTCCTTGAAGCTATTTATGTTCTTTGAGCCTTCTTCAAGTGGGTGTTGGACTTCGTAGACTTCTCTCCAAAATGCTTCGACCTCCTCTGGTTTGGGCGCATGGTCGACAGTAACTGGAGGGTCTTGGAAGAGTCGAGATGGGTCAGACGAAAACTGTTGATTTTCTCTGACCAACCTCTCTCTCCGCTCTAGACTTCTCCTAGCGTTAGATAGTACTCGTATTCCGTCAACAATATGCTGCCTGATGGTCAGTAGCTTTGACTTGTTGATTGTGTGATGACGGATCCGCAGTTCGCGCGCGAACTGTCGAACCTTGGCAGTGAAAGTCCTGCCAGATGTTATGTAGTCCATCACACACTGAATGCGGGACGCGTACTGTCTTGCCCAGCCTATCTTTGTGCTAAGTTGATGCATTCGTCTTTTGATCTTATGATCAACCGTTGGTTTTGTTTTACGGTTTGCATCTGCCAATGTTCTCGCTGCATTGTACACACTACAATTGATAGTCCAGTGGTCGGATTCTTCGGAAAAATCTCCGTGAAGCTCATCATCCAGTTCAGTCAGATCTTTGGGCTTGGGAGAAACCTGAATGTTGATGTTTCTCCGTACCTTGAAGCATCGTTCTTCCTCTATTGGATGCCTGTTCGAGTTTGGTCTCAGTGTCGCCTCTCTTTCTCTGTTGCCGGCTTGTATTTAAAAATGTTAATTTAACTAAAAAAATGTTAACTTTGAAACTAAATATGTTTTGTCTCTTTCAGTAAAATAATTTCAATGTAGACTGATTCGGTGCGAAATTTGCTAATCTTTAAGATGATTCTACTTACAAAGTCTTAGATTCAGTTTTTACACAGATATTCGTCTTTGAAGTGAAGTCTGAATTTCCAAAAGGTCAAAGGAAATGTACTCAAACTTTCTGTCGGTAGTTTAAGTCAGGCCTGTCCAAGTAGGGGAAAACTGCTCATTCGCCACATGTTCGAGTTCCACCACCACTTCCCTCTTCTCAGGTCCAGAGGCTTGGGGGGTGGTCGCTCTCGTGAAGTTGAGTGAGTAGAGCTCGGTGGTGGTGTTAAATTCCCATCTGGCAAAATAGCAGTTTTCCCCTACTTGGACAGGCCTGGTTTAAGTTTTCTAAGTTCATTGTTTTTAAATGTTAAAACAAAATTTCTGATAAGACTTAAAATTTTTTTAAACTACAATACTTGGAAAAATTAATTCCTTCAGTTAAATTTTTTTTTTAAGAACTTACCCTCAGAAATTACATACCGCCCAGGAGGAGGCATTTTTTTAACTCTGTGTATAGATGTCCGGTGCCGTGAGCTAGGTTGGTATCCGGTAGATTGTTCTGATTGGTTACACGGCAATAGGCGGGATCTGCCGGGCAGCAGAACCGTGTACGGCATACGACTTAGTACATTTCTTATTTTTTTAATTCATTGAGACGTGCACGAGTCTTAACTTCAAAGTGACGTATATAATTTGGAAGGAGAATATAAGTGTAACTTATTATAATAATTTTTATTATTAAGAAGATTTTCATGTACATCATTCTATTTGTGGGAGTGACAACCAGTTATTATTCAAGAAGTGTATACATTATTAGTTTCTGATAAGTTTAACTTGTGTAAAACTTCTGCTTTAATAAAACTACCACGAATTTTATTTATTGTAGAGAATCTTTTTAGGGACAAAATAAGCCGCGTTAATGATAAAGATTAAATCAAAATTTATAGTTGTTATCTACAACGAATAAAAAATCGCAAATACCAACTAAGCCCTTTTATAAGCAGAATGAAGAATTAAATATTCAACTGTTAACGAAAAGCAATACTTACTACGAAATTGATTTTCGAATTTTTTGCATTTGAAACTAATTGTAGGAAGCTTTGAAGCCAACATTAATTCCTGAAAACGATACGAAAAATAATTTTTTTCTAAATCACTTTTAATAACATTTAAAGATCAAAAGTAAATTTTGGAGTTGTTTTCAAACTAACTCATTAAAGATTCTTCGGAGAAAAAATCTATGTTTAAGTCGTCTTTGAATATAATTTTCATTTATTCAGGGAAAAGGAATATTAAAGCAGTTTGAAAAAAGTACTTCAAATTGAAGTTTATTCAATAACGAGAATTCTAGCATTTAACAAGTTTATCATCACAATTATTTGCTATGTTATAAAAATTTAAAAAAAAATAAAACTTTGGCACTATAAAAATGAGAACGAGACAAAAATCACAAAACAGTTATAATAGGAATGGAAACATAAAAATGCTACATCTTAAATTGAGAAATGTATTTAAATTCAAAGATTAATTTAAATTAAGCAAAAATTTATATGAATTCAAGTAAAGTTGATTTGAATTCAAGAAAGCGTATGATTAAATTCTGAACTTCAAATATTGAATACATTTGATCACTTCTCAAGAAAATAAGAATTGTATTGCGTCGACAAAATTGGAAACATCAAATAACTCATTTTTAATAAACAATTACCTATTTAGGTGTGTAAAAAAAGGAACACTTATATTCTCCTCCCAAATTATATACTACACTTTAAGGTTATGCCTCGTGCACGTCTCAAGAAAATAAAAAATGTACTAAGTCGGATGTACTCGGCTCTGCTGTCCGGCAGATCCCACCTACTACAGTGTAACCAATCAGAACAATCTACCGTATACCAACCTAGCTCACAGCACTGAACATCTATACACAGCCTTTTTTAAATATATTCCCCCTTTCAAACATTAGTACGGTTACATTTTTTTTAAACTGACTTTTATGTGGAATTTGCTTCCTTTAGAAAAGGTTTATGTCTATTTTTCTTTTTTCGATAAATATATCCTTAACATTCACAAATTAAAATGTCTGGCGGCAAATTTAAAACCAAAGAAAAAAATGTTGTGCTTTAAAATATATTCACGTTTGTGTAAATGAAAGATCAAGTCATAACCTTCATAATGGCATCAAATTTAAAACCTTTAAATAAAAATAATTGCATTTACTAAAAATATCGCTCATTGTGTGTGGGGGGGGGGGGGTCCGGAAATATCCCTCTGCTTATCATATGTTGATTAGGGGGTAGAGAGCAGAAGAAATCAAGTAAGCAGGGTTTTTATTGGCACCCTGACATGTATACAATACTCTAGAAACATTTCTTGTGCTTAAGATTTTAATATGATGAGAATAAATTAAAATGTATATGCAGGGTGATGTGTAAGAGCCACTCCGAATTAGTGAAGATGAGAGCACTAGATGAGACCTTTTTTTTAAAACAAGATTTGTATTTTGTACTGAATTATGTATATTTATCTCATCCAAACTATCTTAAGATATTTCATGCTGATTTTCTAATGTTAATGAACAATTTTATTGAAACAGTAGCATTCAAGCTCTACTTACTCTTTTCAGGATGATTCGAAATGAAGTCGACTGTTTGATTTAGACTTGGGTCATTAGAACTGTATTTATTTTCACGAGCAAGCCTTTTATATGACTCACAACCCCTGAATATTGTATTCTTTCTAGTTATTTGATCTTCAGGATCAGTCGCCAGTGGAGGAGGAGAGTCGTCGTCCGGAAACAGTGAGGCATTATCAGAAACAAAAATTGGCGGTGCCAACGGTATATTATGTTTCGGTGGTTGATCCGTTGCTTTCATCAGGATAGTTGTCGTCTGGTTCAAACAGTTAGGCTCCAGTTGCAACAATGTAGTATCCTTCGACCTGGTTAACTCGACCTATTTCACAAATTATATCATCAGAGACCTTTATATTTCGGTTGATAAAATAATTCACCAGGAGAGAAAAGTTCACATCGAGAGGAATTCGAAATTTCAGTAGGATGGTCTCTCAAAGCTTAGAAAACAATCCCTAATTATTTCCCGGAATTCACTGGAAAGCCTTACTTCCACATTGAGTTCACGAAACCTTAAGCCATTAATGTAAATAGAACCAAAAAATGCGTTCCATGAAAAATACGTCGCTTAGTTATAAAATCGCTGGAAAATTAAACAGTTCGCCGTCCATTGACCATCCTGAGAAAGGAATTCGAATTTTCTTTCAGTGTTCAAAATTTAAAAGTCCTGACCGTATTCTTAGCTTGATAAGGTTGGAGCAAGAGCACGAAGGAATCCGGTTCGCACTTGTGAAATGCAAACAAGGTTTTGTAGAGATCTTCGGTCGTTGTCGATGCCGGCAGCATGAAAACGTTCGATACAGATTTGTTTGTGCCATCCTGAACCACACACTCTACTTTGACTTCATTAGCTACACAAACCATCTTCTGTAAATGGAAAATCACAATCAAATTTCAGTTCATTTCAGAAAAATGTAATTAGAAAAACGAACTCATTCAAGGACCCGATGATTAGAAAAAAGGGGATTTCAATTTAAAAAGGAGTCCAGAGAATTGTTCTTGTTGGAAAGAACGTCCTTGGGAGATTCTTTCGCACTTTCACGCAGTGATTGAAGTGTGTCAAAACTCGCACGAGTTTGTGGAAGTCGTTCTTTCTAAAGATAGTCCTAAACATTGTGTATTGATAGTAAACATGTTTGCGCCGCTGTCAGTGTAAATCATCGAATCTAGTTTAAAATTGAGTATTATTACCGCGAATCATACTTAATAGATTAATGGCTGCTGAGCTAAGTGATTTTGAGACGGGTTAAGCTTGGCCATATGCCATGGTAAAGGAAGAAAATGAGCAAGATCCACGCAACGGAGCAGGATGCTCCTCCACACGGCACGGCACTACACGGAAAGAAAGGCGGTGGAGCCTATGGCTATAAATAGACAGTCTAAACCAAGACTTGGAAAATGGCTCTTCTCTCCTCCTCCCCTCTTCCCAACAATTCTTCCTCTACTTTGCGCCGAATTTTCTTACGTCTCATCCCCAGTGACGTAATTAACAAAAACAAAAATTACAAAAGAAGAAAGTCTATCTCAACTTTCATCATAAATTCCCTGCCTCCGGATCTCAGCAGACACGTTTCAAAAATAGCCAAAACGACACGGATTTTATTCACTCCTTTAATTTGGGCCAGTATTTAATTCCAGAATGGATTGCTTCCTGTAAATTAGTATTAATATAAAAAACTCAATCTAGTAATTTGGGCTTAAAATAAAGATTGCAAAAGAGAACTGACGTGCAAATAGAACAGTGAATCTTCACATGTGCTGACGATTCTGTAAATTAGAATTCAGAAAGGAGCATTCTTTACACTTGAATATTTTAGGAAATTGGAATAAAAATGTCGCAAACCAGAATTCCTAAATCAGAGGAACTAAAATTAACCACTAATATTGGGAGAAAGATGATGATTTGAAGTGTATCAAATAGTGAGCAATACAAGTGGTGAATTTAAAAATAGATCACTTCAGGATATAAATAATTTTTCTTAGCGCTAACGTGTGAATTAATGTAGCATTCTCAAGGTTTTTTTTCTTTGCATAAATATTATAGATTATTGTTAGTTATACAAAACTTATATTCCAACTGAAAATAAACTTTTGTTCATAAACATAGATCTCCAAGTTTTTAAAGAATAAAAAATGTTTAACAATTTGGAAATGCTAGCACAATTTAAAATGCAAAATCCACTTTCAAGACACAAAAACTAACAAGAAAAACTAGTTAAACAATCCATAATGAGCATTACAAAAAAAAGGTCACCTGTCGAATGTTTTAATGGACTGTAGAATGGTAAGACTTTCAAAACCGCCAATACCTCAACTATCTGCAAAATATTGTAAAAAAATTAGAAGAAATCTTTAAGTTATAGTAAACAAACATACACTTCCGAATTCCCGAATATTTTTACTATCCTCTAAGTCAAAATAAAACCACTATACACTTGTTTTTAATACCAGAAAGTTCAAAAATATAATCAGAATCAAAATTCCTACAAATTAAAAAACTATCTCCTATTGTTGGCTTTGAAAGTCGAACAATCATGCCGATCGGCATTTGATATCTCTGACAAGAGGAATTTCGGGTTTTTGTTAATTGGAATGAGGGTACGAGCCAAGAGCAACGATTTCCGTATTTTTTGGGCGTCAGTTCGAAGCGAAGGTGAGAATAAAGAAAAGCGAGAAAAAATGAGGACGTCAGAAAGTACGCCTTATTATTAACGGAAAACTCTTTCGGCGTGGAAAAGTCATGGATAGTTAGGTTGCTAGAATATGTAATAACGGAAATCAGCTTGAATTAGGAAATAACGGGGTGAAACTTTTGGATGCTATTAATGGCACGCACATGTGTAGATTTGTTTTCTTACCGATTTTAATGACACACATGTGTAACAAACCGCTTTACGCCATATTTCTCTAGAGCACTTTTCTTACACTTTCTTTCCTGCAAAGAAGCCAGGAAAAGACTTTTGCACGACTGACCAGTGTCTAGTGACCACTGAGTCACTGATTCGTTACCGTGAGTTTGTCGTACGGCAATCAAAATACATCATATGCATACAATGATTACATTACGCGTTCGAGACCGAAAACAAGTTATTTACACGAAGTAACGGGCAATTATTGCAAGACTCAACCACTCGATGTCTTTTTGTCGCCGTTGGTCAGGGATGGGCTGTGACGCGTCACTAGAGGTTTTCTACGTATAGTACATAAACGACGTAATACACGTATAACATTGTATAAGATATGTATAAAACCATGTATAATTAGGTTATTTCACAATCACTATCTGTCTGCTACATATTAGATATTTTCATTTTAACCACCAGCTAACTTCACTTCGTTGAGTGCTGAGTGGAAAACAATCGACCAAATGCATGGGACAAAACTTTATTTTTGTAATATCTTCGTAATGAATAATAATTATTAACATTTTATTATATCATTAAATAGTTCTTAAAAAATAAAAACTATTTTTCAAATACACTTATATAGAAAAAATTAGTTTTTACGAAGATATTAACAAAATAGGGAAAAAATGGAGCGAATCCCATGCATTTGATCCATTGTTTTCCCCTCAGCAGTTAACGAAGTGAAGTTAGCTGACTATGAAGTGAAAATGCCTAATAGACGACGTAAGTGACTGATGTGCGCATGCGCGGTATGCTGCAAGAGCGCGCGCCGTTTGAAATCTTTGCCGTGCGTATGGCTAAACTCTCATTAGAAATGACTGATGGAATAGACATAAATCTTTCGTAGAGGAGTTTCAACTATTAATTTGTCAATTGCAATTCATACTATTCAAGTATAATGAAAAAAAGAAAACGTATTAATTCAAGATGAAGGAATTTGTTCATTATAAAAACATCATAAAAATGTGATAATAAGCAGGCAAATTTATTAAATTTAGGATGACCTACAACATTACATTATTGCTGAAGCAACTGAATTTATGCTTAAAAATACCTAACTTCACAGTAATTAAAGTTATACTTTGATTTCATTTTAAAGCACCATGTTAATTTAAATAAATAAGTTTCACAATTATTATTTATTATTTAAATACTTTTTAATTTCAGCATTATAGGTACTTTTTATGTAAAGTGATTGTAGGCTCAAATGATCCGGCTTAAACGTAAAAAAAAGAATGTGTGTACTGATTTTTTATGTTCCATACGATATATGTATAATATTTTTATTCAAATTAATTTTAAGATATAATAGTTTAGTGAATGTAATATGAAAATATATTGAATATAAGGATATACATTAGGTTTTTTTTATTGAATATATATATATATATATATATATATATAATAAAACCGTTAGAAAGCTTATCAAATTACGCGTCAACTGAGCTCTGAGAGGTATTTTTGACATTTTGGAGAGAATATACTGCGTGCTTGCGCCGAATTTCAGTCGTTTTAGCAGCGAGTATGACCGTCTGCGGTACTCGCCGACTGAGACTCCACGCAGACACGTTTGGACATTTATTGTCATATCTTGAGAACCCATGAATATTTTTGAAGTTTTATTGGCTTAAATTAAAGACGAGATTTCACAGATTACGTTCTATCAATTTCAGTTTGTCCCCTTAAGTATCCTGAACCACAGCACGAGTAGAAGTTAAGAAACAAAATCTGAGAAATTCTCAGCGACCACCGCTCTCGCAGTCGATAGCAGTAATTGCCGACTGAAACTTGACATTTGAGGCTTGGAGATTTTTAGACGTATGTCGAGAATCCGTGAAGATTTTTTAAGTTTTATTAGCTTAAATTAAAGATAAGACTTGAAAGACTAAGTGGTATGAATTTGAGATTTTTGCTGCAACTTTCCTAGGTCATGCCACAAGTGGAAGTCAAAGTACAAAATTCAAGAAATTCTTGATTTTTCGTTTAAACTTCTCACGCATTATATTTTCTCCAAAACGTCAAAAATAACTCCATTAGGGTTCAGTTAATGCGTAATTTGATAAGCTTTCTAACGTTTTTTCAAAAAGTTTCTCGCTCCATTTTTCAAGACGCCTTTTCAAACCATTAAGAAAATAAAATCAATAAAAAAAAGCCTAATGTATATCCTCATATTCAATATATTTTTATATTATATTCACTGAACTATCATATCTCAAAATTAACTTAAATTATAATATTAAGTATATCGTATGGAACTTAAAAAAGAAATACACATATTCTTTTTTTTTGTTTTAAGCCGAGTCATTTGAGCCTACAATCACTTTACATAAAAAGGACCTATAATGCTGAAATTAAAAAGTATTTAAATAATAAATAATAATTGTGAAACATTTATTTAATTTAACATAGTGCTTTGAAATGAAATCAAAGTATAACTTTAATTACTGTGAAGTTAGGTATTTTTAAGCATAAATTCAGTTGCTTCAGCAATAATGTAATGTTGTAGGTCATCCTAAATTTGCCTGCTTATTATCACATTTTTATGATGTTTGTATAATAAACAAATTCCATCAGTCATTTCTAACGAGAGTTTAGCCGTACGTACGACAAAGATTTCAAACGGCGCGCGCTCTTGCAGCATACAGCGCAGGCGCACAGCAGTCACTTACGAGTGGAGGGGGTGGCAATGTGAAGAGGTTTTGTACGTACGCTAACCAATCGCATGCAACCTATCGTGCTGCTACGGTCCGAGCGGTGACCCACACAAGCATGATCAAATTCACTCATGGTCTAGCCAAAAAACGTCCCATTTTCGTCCAAATCGCGCATACCAGCTTCGCGGCCATGTTCGTTACCATTCGACACAGCCGCCAGCTGTACATTTATTCCATGGAGAATAGACATAAGGAGCCCAAAGTCCTGTACATTGACTTCACCAAAAACGAGCATTTTTCTGTCGGATGTACAATAACGCATCGAAATGCTAGATCTTCTCGAACGCGGCGCTAGTGTGGTACGGGTAACGATGGCCGCCGTCATGGTCCGTGTAAATATAACCTCGAGGCTCAAACATAAATACAAAATTCCTAAATCGTTTAAACAATTTGTCAGTCATGTACAGAATCCTGCACATTTTCTTCTTTTACTTTTTAACTCGCTTTTCCTTGTTGAATTCTGCAAAGATACCAAAAAATATATTCTTTTGTATTTTGCTTCAACGTGGTTCTGAGGATTGAAGAGAGAAAAATTCGAACTTTTAACAACATCAAAAACCCGGATATGAATACAATAGAACTAAATTCCAAAGGAAACCGTTAGTGCATTTCAAACTGATGAAAAATTCAATATTTATAAAATACAATAATCCTGACTTTCACGTTGAAATCAAAATCTTAATTATTCTCTATTCAAATCTTTATACCGGGAAGGTTATGTCAATTTGTTAGCGCAATAATTCAAAAGTACCTACCTCGTCCATTGCAGGATCTCTACAATTCCACACACTTCAAAAAAAGATGTTTCGCGGTGGATAAAATTATTTTAATCTTTTTTATGTCAATCACAATTGATCTCTGTAAATCACATATCACAATCGTCAATAATTCAAAATGTGTCAATGTCAACAAAGACAGCTACCATTCAATACCCGTGCGACACTAGCGCCAGACCCGGGAACGGGAAGTATTGTAACCATTTTCATACAACAAAAATGTGCTCACATTCGGTTACACTACTTTGGTCTCCTTCAGTGGGACTCCGATACCGTGTCGAAAGTCGAAAATCGAACGGACCTCTTTTTCTAACGTGTGGAGATAGAAAGAGAGATTCGTTCGATTTTCGACTTCGAAACAGCATCGGAGTCCCACTGCTGATGTCTATTCTCCAAGATTTATTCAATGTGGCGGTGTAGCTGGTATCGTTGCTGATTGGCTGCAATTTTTTTACTTGCGCGTGGCTAGACCTGGTGTGAATTGGATCATGCTCTGTATACTCCTATAATGCGCACTGCGCGAGAGTCCTCTTCGATAAAAAAAACCGTGTAGACATATATTTCTGTCTCAAGGTGGAGTCCCATGATGGCAGAAAACGTCGGCGTAAAGCAGAAACTAATTAGAGTGAAAGAGACGGACAGATCTATTTGTCTCTTTCACTCTCATGAGTTTCTGCTTTACGCCGACGTTTTCTGCCCACATGGGACTGCACTTTCACACGGTGAAAATGAACTTGCTCAGCACTGCACGCAGTGCTCCCAACGCGGGCACCTTGCACTGCTGCGCATGCGATGCATAAGGCGCTTCATTGGCTGCCGTTCGCGCGCTTACTTGAAATTTAAAAAAATACAATTTTGTTATATATTGTTATTAATTGAAAATAATTATATTTTAACATGTTCAAGTGGTACATGGATGGTTTTTAATATATTCTAAGAAAATATCATGTTTATTTACTAAAGTCTCATTTTATTTTTTAACCTAATGCTCAGAATCTATTAAAAACCATCTACGTACCACTTGAACATGTTAAAATATAATTATTTTTGATTATAAATAATAAATAAAAAAAATTGTATTTTTTAACGTTTCAAATAAGCGCGCGAACGGCAGCCAATGAAGCGCCTTATGCATCGCATGCGCAGTAGTGCAAGGTGCCCGCGTTGGGAGCACTGACTGCGCGTGCACCGTCAACCATGGTGGAGGTAGTAGAGAGGGAATAGTTGTGCCAAGTGAGGCACGAGCAGGGTTGGTAACGTATAATACTTCACGTATTATACGTGGTATTCTACGCGTATATTACCACGTATATTACCTCTCTATTTTTCTACGTGATTTTACGTATATTACGCCCGAATGGCAACTTTCAGTGCGCATGCGTCAATATCGAAAAATACTTCTCATAACCTATTTTTGTTGTGGGTCGTGGTCGCCGCGTTCGCTCTTGAATCTCGCGCCAAATGCCAATATTTTAAAATTCTTTGAATTTGAATAAATGTTCAAGCAGTTTGAGGTTATAATTAGAGAGAACCTGCATAATCACATATAACATATTGTTCAATATAAGCCATAATAACTATTACTATCGCCAAAGTTTATGGTAGAACGAGAAAAAACGATATTGTTCACATTCTAATGTTTTCGGACGCGCCACTTATGTGAGGTACACGTTTTTAGTTTATTTTTCGCATCAAATGAGAGCTCAAGACTATGAAACCGATCACGTGAAACTTTATTTGTTTTGTTTTGTGAAAACTGTCATCGACCATAACCTCGCAAACAAAACAAGATACTTTTCATTGCGAAAATGTACGAAATCGGCTCTACATGAGTTAATTAAACTCTTATTTCATACCTCCTCAGCATTTAACGAATTCAATTATCCTCTTATTGGTTTTTTAAATTTGTTTAACAATAAACAACATCAAATACGGGAATTCAAATTTTGTTTACAACTTGGTCCACCGTATCACTGCACCTATGTCAATTCATCATGGCGGCCGACCAATGAAAAGCGAGAATTCAAAAATGGCTCTTGCACAAATATCTTTTTCCAAACTCGGGTGCATTACGGGTTGCATTTGGGGCTATTTCTTATACACGCAACAACCCTATGACTACAATAATCTTGTCCTTACTGTATATATATATATATATATATATATATATATATATATATATATATATAATTTAAAAACAAGGGTTAAACAACCACCGCAGGGTTCCACTGAGAGCAACTGCCATCTAAAAAATGACACTGGCTCCCAGTAGAACCGAGGTAAATCACACTTATGGCCACGTCTCACAACCGTGAGATGGGTGGTCACGGCTCGGTAAGAAAAGAAGAATAGAGAAAAATTAATATTTTCAGATATAAACGAAAGAGTGAGCATTATTTAATTTTTTTGAATGTGCTAATTTTCCATCGGGAGAAGTGCCCAACGAAAGAATAGGTTTATCTACGAAACCAATTCTTTTCTATTTCCTTAACGATTGCCACTTGTGTTGTGTTCCATGCAGGCGAACATATTTTCCATTTTTTTAATTCCTCTTAATGCGAGCAGTAGACGCACCTCTCATGGTTATTTTCAATTCCATACTTACATGCTGTATTTTCGATTAATTCAATTCTTTCTAATCTGTCCACAAAATGTGTGCGCTTACATGGTTTCTATTCCTCCGTGTACAACATACGTTTGGAAATTTCAATTCTTTTTGCCATTGTTATTTTTAATTTCATTCTGACATGCTTCATTTTCGATTATTTTAATTCCTTCTAATCTGTCCACGAAATATCTGAACTTGCATATTTTCTATTCGTTTTTGTGGAATATAAGTTTGGAAATTTCAATTTTTTTGTCTACCATAACGGTGGAGTGATTGTAATAATAATATTTTATATTGTCTTAACCCTAAAAACGATTTCAGATGTTTCGCAGTCAAGTTGCAAAAATTTAACCTAAACCAAAAATTCAAAGTCAAACAAAAAATGATAAGCAGAAAATTAAAAAAATTTGCATTTCGACTACGCTGGAACAATATTACTACAATGTTATATAGATCGTTTTTTTGACTCAGTATACTTTTTTTGTGTGGCTGTGCAATCCATGCAAATTTGCACAGCAGTAGTGCGTGTTCCAAGACAGATTTCATATGAAATCAGTCAAAATATGTTTCTGTTCGATAGATTAATAAAAAATGTTCACATAATTTACCCAAATACAATACTTATTTATTTAAAAAATGCATTTATTTCAATTCACAGTTTCACCTTAAAAGTTACATTATTCTATTTCTTTCTATTCTTTCTTTGACATTTCTCCACTTTTTAATTCCTTCCAATACGCTTTCATTAAATTTTTCTGAGTGGATTAAAAAGACTAGCTTTTGCGTTTTCAAAGTGACATTATTCTCTTTCTTTCTATTCTTTCTTTTGCATTCCTCCATTTTTTAATTCCTCCCAATACACTTCCCTTAAATTTTTATAAGTCAATTAAAAGGAATAGGTTTTGCTTTTTTTTTCTACTCGTTGGTGGAACTTTCGATGAAGGAAAATTCACGTATTAATGGGAATTCAGATTCTGATTTTTTTTGAATTCTTCTCTTCTTACCGGGAGGGCACGATGAAATCACAACGACAGGCCGGCGAAACCCTCGTGTGTCTTGAGGACACGAAGCGACCCAAGGATGAGAGCTTTCTGCATCCATCTCGCAAGTGCCTTGGCATATTTTTGGCACGCGGGTATGGCTTTAAGGTTACGAACCAGTGATAGTTTCGCAACCCCGAGAGCACCTATCACAAGGACAATTACTTGTACCGAATATTTTGGGTACAGTCGTTGCAGGTCTCTTTTAAGGTCTTAATACCTCTCCTCCTTTTCTTTCTTCTTGGCCGTGATGTTGCATTCAGAGGGAGCGGAGAATTCGATCACGAATATAGTTCGTTTCTCGAAGTCTCGGAGAACGATGTCAGGCCTCGAGTGTGCAACGGAGACTGCTGTCCGAAAATCGTAGTTCCAGAAAATTTGGCAATTCTCGTTCTGGGCAATTGACTCTATCTCCCTTGGAGCGTTCGGTAGGGCAGGGTCGCGACCAACACCGTAAGAGCGACAAAGATGGTAATAAAGCACTCTTAGGGCCGCACTATGTCTATAGATATACGTCGTTTCTGCGTGAGTCGGACACCCCGATAGTATGTGTTCTAGGTACTCAGCGTGTGCATGGCACGCTCCCCGGTAAAAAAAAACTAATTCGGGAGGATTGCGGTGAATTAACATGTTTAAATTCGCCAGAATTCCCCAGATAGAAAAATGCCCGCCGACTGCAAGCGATCTGCCGGCCCGCGGTCCGATCGATCGGTCCGACGTGTTCTAGGTATAGAATCTCGAATTGTAGTCTCGCAAGTCTTGAGAACTCGATTATGACATCCAGTAAATTAGGAGATTGAAAATAAATATATTACAATTGTTGTTTTCTAAAGAAAATAATGTTAATTATTTTCTTTTAAAAGACAGTTTGGTCTGTAGTCGGTTGGATACAATTGAGACGAATGGAGTCAACTGCAGAAAAATGCTGCTGAATCTGACGAGTGGTAAAAATTCGTTATGCTGGATGTCAAGAGTCGAACGTTCCAATGAAGAATTGTACAAATTTGAAGCTTTTGAAAAATGGAAAATCGCAGAATCCGCAGAGTCCGCCAAAAAGGCAAAAACGAAACGAAAAGTCGAGTTGATGATCCTTATAATATTTATTCGGAACGAACAAAATCGCACTTTTCACTCACGTCACGCTAAATCTGAGCGAAAATTCACGGGTGAACGCCACACGAGATGACACACGGCAAGAACAGCTGATCCAAAACGCGCATGCGCGTTTTCCAGCTCGATCTACTCGCACTATCAGCCTGCAGCGGTCGTGCAAGTCGCAGGCCCGTCGTTCCTCGCCGATTGCACGACCGACGGGCGTCTAATGTGCCGGACCGTTGTCCGCCCTTCGGTCGCATTCTGACTCTGCCGGCCTGACGTGTGCATTTAGCAGGCACGTTCGTCTCCAGCCCGTCGCGTCGGGCCGATCACGTGCCGGCACGTATTGTTATCTGGGTCTGCTTTCTGATTCGTTAAAACGAATTGGGCCGGAGTGAATTGAATGCGGGTCAATTCGCCTTAATTTGTGGTTGAGGTCATTTTGAAAAAAAAAAAAAAAAATTGCTTGCCTTGAGACTCGCACGAGAGATCTCTCTTGTGTATATATATATATATATATATATATATATCAAGTCCAGAGGGTGACCACTGAGCTACGGGACTCATTGATATTTATTTAGAACGGATCCTTTATGCCGAGCGCGTTGGTTATAGCTAACGAATTCGATTGAATAGGCCATTCTTTAAGTGTATTCGCGCCGGCGAATTCTGGCAAATTGGGGCATGACTTAAAATCTCGCGAATTAAAATGAATTGGCGGACTTTATTGTGCAAAAAATAATAACAATTATCCGATTTCCTACATTGAAGATTATTCTTATAGACTTAAGGAATTATATGAATAATGACTTTTTTCTAGTTTTCAAATTATCAATTTTTTCAAACTTAATGGAACAGTTAAATATATTTTTTTAATACATCAAAAATTATTATAAAAATAAAATATTTAAAGCAACTTAAGCCCACCTTCATCGCTTAAAAAGTACTGAATTTCTATCGAGCAAATAGCGCAATAAAATGCGATATATAATTTAAAAAATCGCAATTACTGCAGTTTCATAATTAGGTTTATTCATGTTATACCGAAATTTCGGTACAAATAGCCGCATTTTTTCGGTACGAATAAGGGGAGTTGGAAAAGGGGCTATTTGTACCGAAATTTCTGTAGAAATGACCGCATTTTTTCGGTACGTGTAGACACTTTCTTAGAAAAATGTAGTTCACTACGTAGAGAAGAAGATTTAAACAAAATATTTGATAAAACATTTTAGTGCAAATAATACTTTTCACACAGAGTTCTGTCAAACCAAATTTTCGCACCATGTAATTCAGCTAAGAAAACAATTTTGACATTTTCAGTTTTTTAAATTATAGAAGGTTTTTTTTGTAAGAAATGGGAACGAGTCTCTCCACTGTCTTCATCACTGATTTTTTTGTCACGCATAGATGTGGAAGTTGACAACCAGGCTTGATTGCGGATTGCGATAAAAAATTCAATTTTTAATATAAAAATAAAATAAAAACAAGCTTCCGAGATATTAACTTTCTGAATACGGGTAAATAAAGTTTGATGTAAATAAGTTAGCCAATTCCGAGAAAATCGACTGCGAATGTTGAGATTAAACGCTAGTAGCAAGATAACTGCAGACTGGCGCAAGCTAGGCGCCAGAAAAAGAAGAATCTGTTTGCAGCCTGGCGCCCGGCTGGTTCCGCTTTGGCGTGCTGTTCTGGCACCAGAGTCTGGTATAGCAGATCCTGGCCCAGACTGGTCATGATATACACCAGAAAAAATTAAAATAACGTAAAATGGTATGAAATAGGTTTCTGTAATAGTTTTACACTATATTTCAGCCCTTTCTGGGAGAATACACTACGGAGACATCACAACATTCCAGGAGACACACTGAAATATTAAAAACATAACCTGTTGTCGTATAACCCAGCTGAAAATTCCTGTACAGGAACCTCGGAGGATCTTGCACATGTTCCTGTACATGAAACTGCACACGAACCTGTACAGGTAATCTTGACGGTTCCTGTCCAGGAATTTGGCGAAGGAAACTGTACATGATCCTGCAAAGGAACCTGTATACAAGATAACCTTTGAATGGTCCTGTTCAGGTTCCTTTACAGAGTCAATCGAGGTGTGGGTGCATGTACAGGAACATGTTTATGCTCCTATACATGAACCTGCATAGGAACTAATCCGCGAGGGTTCGCTGGTGGCTTAGCTCTCTCGATAGTGAGTTGGTTCTTAAAGGGAATAAAAGGAAGACAAGTTCATAGCTGTAAGCGATATCAGTTTTCGCAAATGGCTTTCTGTAAAGGACCCTATACGTGTTTCTGTACAGGATCCTTCCAAAGGTTCCTTTGACGGCTTTCTGTAAAGGATCCTATACACATTTCTATACAGGCACCTGTAAAGTATCATTCAAAGTTTCCTTTGTCGGTGCAGGTTCCTTTGCAGGATCATGTACAGTTTCCTTCGCCAAATTCCTGCACAGGAACCGTCAAGATTACCTGTACAGGTTCGTGTGCAGGTTCGAGTACAGGAACATGTACAGGATCCTTCGAGGTTCCTGTACAGGAATTTTCAGCTGGGAAGCTTGCATGGCTGCATGTTTGGTTATACTTGTGAATCGTTCAAATTTCCGATTGCTAGATTTTCAATTTTATTATTCATATTCTACATTAATTACTAGTGTTTAAACTGAATACCAGAATCTGGTTTTTTTATTCACCAGATTCTGTTTTTCGTCTGGTCTGATCATTTCAACCGCCAGTCTGGTCGACTAGAGCGAGCAGATGCTGAGCAAGACTCTGGTATCTGTCATACTAGGGAAATTTTATGAGTTTTCAAAATCGGCTTTGGATAGCGATTAAAAAACCAATTCTTAATTTTTTGCAAGAATAAAAACTTTCTCCCGAGATATGTGGATGCTAAATGGAACATTTTTTTGGTAAAAATAAAAAAATATATATAAAAAAATATTTTTTTTCTCCATTAAATTGAATAAATTAAAAATAAGTTCAAGTAATATCAATGCCAAAAGGTTGAAAAAAATTATTACTACGTTGAAATTGTAACTAATATTTTATATAAATTTTGTTTAAAATTATTATATCAAAAAATTATATTTTGAACAATCCTTTTACTACAATGTTTATTTGATTTTTTTAAAGAATTCTTTATTCAATAAACTCATTTTCGATAAAAATGTTGGTTATCTAGTTCTGTACTGCAACCCTTTAAATACGATACTCCTAATATGTAAGTAGTTTTATTTTCGTAGCTCTTGAAACGTAACATTTTAATTTATTCATGTTTAAAACGTGAAAGACTATTTATTTTAAGCAAAAAGAATTTAGTGACTAAAAATATTTTTTGGATTAAAACTAGAACATTCTTGCGTGTAAATGAAAATTTACTTGAAAAAAGACAATATTTTTGTTCTGTCAAATTTTGTCACAATTTTTTGGCAATAATTATGTTAAACAAAATTAATATTTTTAAAACAATCAAAACCTAGGGTTAAATGATGATTATTAAAAATGGTATTCATTGAACGTTATTACACTATATGTGCTCGGTAGAACGTTAGTGCTTTCATGAAACGGCTGGATTTCATGAAACTGGCTAAGATATAGGTATACACTTTCAATAAAATTTAAATCAAAGTTATTTTTGCTTGATTCGCAATAATGTTAATGTTTTCTATTTGGTTTTTCGAATTTTGAAATAAAAAGAACTTTCTACGGGCAAAAACATTATGGTGCAGTAGTTCTAAGTACATTTTTTGAGGATGAACAACTAGAAAAACTTAATAATGTGTACCAGTTTTTTGAGCAAGCTACAATTTTTCGAAAACGAGCAAAAAACGTTGTTTTTTAAAAATTATTTTTTGTACTCTTTTCGGATGCTAAACCACATCATTTTTCTGCATGGCTTAATTGATTACATTAATATAAGAGTTAAAAGGCTTTTTTTATTAAGTTCGTTCCCACGCAATTTCTAACAAATGGGAAATAACATCAAAAGCCGATTGTGCTACGGTTATTATTTCCGAAGTTCGATCAAAAATGGTCAAGTTAGATTTATCAGGAAAAAGATTACGTTTGTAATATACCGAATACTATTGACTTGCAGTAAGCGATATGTAATTGTACCCATTTACGTTAGGGCGGGGTGAAACTGTTAAAACTAATTAAATGTGAGTTGGCATCCAAAAAAGTGCAGAAAACAAAATTTTTGAAATCGATTAATTTCTTCTGTTTTCTTTTTTGATTTGAATATTCAAAATAGCTTTCCTATTGTTTCAAAAATTGCGAAAGATTTCTATAAGTAAGGTAAATGTCCCAGTAATCGTGACGGTCCTAATAATCGTGAAACTAGATTAAATAATTTGAATATATTGTTAAAAAATATATTAAAACTAACATATAATAAAAACCCCGTTTATCTTTAGAATTTTATAGTAGAAAATAGAAGTTACATTCACTGAAATTGAATAAAAAGTAAGAAAATTGGCATCACGTTTACTGCTGGGACTAAGGTCATGATTACTAGGACATTTACCTTACTGTTTTTCTTACTGAAAGCAATAAAAATAAAAATAAATCTTTTGCTCAATTCAAATATTTTTTTAAATGTGCCAACGCTGTTTTTTTTTTCATTGAGTCATATGCACACATTTTGGAAAAAGTTAAATATATCAAACCCGAGGTCCTTTGAATTATCAAATCAAAAAAGAAAACAGAAGATATTAAACGATTTCAACATTTTTAATAGCTATTTTGCCTGCTTCTCACACTTGTCAAGTACAATACTTTTCACAGCGAGTCTAAGGAAAAAGTTCGATTTTCGGAGTGAGATTCTCAATAAATAAGTGAATTTGTTTATTTACTTGCGCGTGGCTCGACCTGGTGTGAATTGGATCATGTTATAATGTAGTCTCCAATCGCATTTAGAGTGTTTAGGTTTTAGTTTTCATTATGCTTTACTTCGTGTAACAGAGTGAGGTTAGAAAACGACGATCAATGTAAGTCGTATTTTCTATACGTCTCATTACCCAGGAAAAAAAATCCATTCACTTTCTTTGAATGGGTTTCGAAGTCGTTTGAATAGCGTATCTGTCACTGGAATTCCAGATTGAGGCCGATTGGTTTTTAACAGAATTTTGCGCCTTATTATTTTTTTGACAGACTTATAAGCCACAAAAGCCTTCACATCCTCTAGAACTAAAATAGCAAAGGAAATCTAGTAGCCCTGCGTATGATTTCTCTTAATCTATCAATAATTTATCAATTTTAAAAATCATGTGAAATCTGGCAGCCTGACCTGAAAAAAATCGGTCTCATTCAAAAAGAGGTAAACCGATTCAATATGACTTTGATTGAAATGGGCATTGTAGTACATTGCAGATTCGAAGCCATTCGAGAAACTGACCGATTCACATAGTCGCAAACCAATTCAGTTTTAAAAATCTCAATATGACAGATACGCAATTCACGAAGTCACCTTTTCAATGGGTTCTTTTTTCCTGGGTACCCAGGAAAAAAGAAACGATTGAACTGGAGCGCCTTGAAAAGTGTATCTTAAAATTCCAAATTGAGAAAGTTGCATTTCAATTGTTTTTCTGACTCTTTGAATTGGTCAGCTATTAAATTTGCAAAGCCACATTCGGAGATGTACTCGTTCTATCGTTTTTAAGACATTCTGAATAGGAGAGCATAACCTCAAAAAACTAACTTAAGTTCAATTGGTGATTTACGAGTCACAGAAGAAACACATGAATCGTTTCAAGTTCTCAATGAAATGGAGTTTGAACCCTGGCGGACCGAACGTCATATCCTCTCCGTATCATGCAAGAAAAACTCATTAAAAAAGAAAGATTAACATTTCACTTGTTGAAATTCGGATTCTACGTGAAATTTTGCGTTAGAAGGTCACGGAGTAATCGCAATAGTTTTTCTTGCAACATTAAAAACTTTCAAAAAATATAATACTTATCGATAACGTGGGCTGAAGGCGACTTCAAACGCATCGTCGTTCAGTAGCAGTCAATACGCGTTATCCGTCGACGATGCGTTTGAAGTCGCCTTCAGCCCACGTTATCGATAAGTATTATATTTTTTGAAAGTTTTTAATGTTGCAAGAAAAACTATTGCGATTACTCCGTTACCTTTTAACGCAAAATTTCACGTAGAATCCGAATTTCAACAAGTGAAATGTTCATCTTTCTTTTTAAATGAGTTTTTCTTGCATAATACGAAGAGGATAAGATGTGGATACTATAAGGATACGCTGTAGCGTATCCGCTCCGTTCGTTCGGTCCGCCAGAGAAGGATGTCAAACTGAATGGTAAAGTGCAGATTCACTTTAACAGAAACGAATCTGCATCATACAATTGATGATTGATGAAGCCCGATGAATTGTATAATGCAGATTGCGCTCTTCATTATTGAATTGTAGTGAATCGGAATTGGGTGCGAGTAAATTTGAATAGTAAAGTGAAGATTGGTTAGGAATTTAAATGAATTGGATTTTAAAGATTCAACAATGTCCATCATAAGAAACCTATTTTATAAATATTTAAATAAAATATTAAAATAAAATAAATATATTTAAATAGTAGTAGAATACCATTAAGCCATTTCCCTTTCAGGGTAAGCGTGACACTACCCTGCCGATGGAACGGCACTGAAACGGCACTCAAACGGTACTGACCAGTGCCGTTTCAGTGCTGCTCGTTTAAAGCTACTCAGATTACAGTTTTAAATGCCTGCAGAAGTTCCCTTTATACCTGCGAAAAGGCTACCAAGTAGACCAGCCGAAAGGGATTAAAAATAAAAAATTAAAATTTGTGAAATTTTGAAATTACCTCTGCGAAAGTTAGAAATTCAGAATCTACGGGTTTCAATAATTTCAGATATCTAACTTTTTTTTTGAAAAGTTTAAAATTCGAATGAACATAATGCATCTCGTAAATGGAATCAGATACGCCAAAACAGACAACATTTTCGAATTCAACTTCAGAATAGTATATTAGTATATAATTTATAAGTATAAAATATTTATAATGAGAAAATTCATAAATTAAAAAAAGTTTTAATAGTTTGAAGAAAATTTTAAAAAGGGATTTGGGTTGGTGGCGGCCAACTACTGTAAACCACTCTGCCCGCCCGGTACGTGACGAATACAATAGAACCATTATATGACCGTCGCATCACTCTGAGTGCCGTTTAGGTGCCAAAATCAGCACAAACAGTCACTGAAACGGCACTGGCGGTCCAGTGCCTTTCGCCAGTGCCGTTTCAGTGCTGTTCAGTGTTGCCAGACGTACGGTAATTATCCTACATGTACGGTAATTTTGAGTCATGTACGACTTACGTTACCGTACAACAAAGTACGATAATTGTACGGAAATTTCGATCGCGTACGATCTTATTTCTTTATGATGAATTTAGTGGCGGCGCTTGTACAATACCTCGTACGTCTAGCAAGCGATATTTGTTGATTAAGTACGATAATCAGTACGGTAAATTTCTTTATCCACGTACGGTAATTGTACGGTAAATTTACAGAGCCTCGTACGGTAATGGTGTTCGACCAATCTGGCAACACTGGTGCTGTTTCATCGGCAGGGTACCCGATTCGGGTAGTGTTTCTAGGTGGATAGTTTCTTGTAGTAAATAACTACTACAAGTGTGGGCTCACCACACCCACGATGTGCCAACAGCACGCAGTATTCTCGAATGGTCACCCATCCAAGTACTAACTGACGAAAACTGGTTTTTTCAGCGTGGTATGGCCGTTGGCCAATAAATTAATATAAATATTTAAATTAAAATATTTGAATTGTAATCAAATTTTCATACATATGTTAGTGAAATTCAAGTTTATGTAAATAGTAAATTTGTCAATAAATTATAATGAATTAAATAAATCTCTGAGAATAAAATATTTGTGATTATAACGAAGTATAAATATATGTATACTGTAGTTTACATCTGTGCAAATTTTTCAATTAAACAATTAATAAACCACTTTAATTATATAAAAGGCGGAAATTGTCTTTAAAAAAGTTAAATTTATGAATGGGTATTTTTTTCAACATAGGTAAATAAACGTAATAGCAGTTGTAAGATCAAAAATACTTAATTTTTTATTTTCAATAAGTCACAAAGAGTCATGCACCATTAACCAAATTCTATGACATTCGGAGGTTTACAAACGAACGTTTTGTCTTCAAATTCTAATAAAATATTTTTAGAAGAGACATTTCTAAAAGGTACAATCATTTTTTTATTCAATCCCGTTACTTTCCAAATGTGCCCCATTTCTACGCTTCCCACAATCATTTTTCAACTTCAAGGATCCACACTTGCAAATAGAAATCTCCTTCGTTTGGAATATCTAAAATTTCCAAAATTAACCGTCGTTTTTCAATCGGTAACGAAATATTTTTGGTGAATCGTAAAATAATCACTTCTCCGATTCATTGGCACTTCTAACCTATCGTCAGCAATCTGCCATTCCAGTTTAAGATACACATTTCATACGACCTGAAATACGATTGAAACGTGGTCAATCGTTTCTTGTTTCCTGGGTACATTGTACCTTTGGCTACTTTACAACCTCTAAAGGTGTAAAGTAGCATACTTTACAAACTCTAGAGGTGTAAAGTGAGAACCCCAGAAATCGGCAACTTTCCGGAGTCTACGGAGGCACGGAAAATCGAACTTTCCGCAGACGTGCTGTGAAAAAACTTTTTTCGGATATCAACCCACACTTTTGTTTTCCTCGGCTCAAATGATTTAATTATTTGCACCATTTTCACTCCGCCTTTATTTATATGCCTTCATATAATTAATACAAATTGATTCATTATTTCTAAAACTGCTGTTCTTTTTGTTGATAATTGATACCATTATTTACTTCTCCCACGATAAGCTACTTCGACGCCTCCATTCAATATGATTCTATGTGCTGACAGCGCCGTGTATGAGACTATGTGCTGTGTATAAGCATAGGGAATAGTCTCATACAGGGCGCTGTCAGCACATAGACTCATATTGAATGGAGGCGTCGACTTAACTTTTCTCTTACATTATTCAGATATTATTTTATTTCCTAAGCACACTTTCATTATTTAGTACTTATTATTTACTAATTGCACAATAATTCTAGAAAAAAATATATTTTCAGAACGCAATCATAAAAATGGCGTGTTTTCATGCCTCCATAGACAAACGCAAAAGTACGCTTTTTGAGCGGCGTCTGGCGGTGCGTTGCATGAGTTACAAAATAGGGTTCAGTAAGCACGGCGTGACGTAGAGTTCAAAAAAGAGCTTTGTTTGAGCGTGCTCCGTGTATTTTCGTAACGCTAGAGAGAGACCGTGGTTGACAAAGATAGAAAGAGAATTCATAGCGGATTATTGACTCGATGTTTCAAACGAAGAGTATAGCGTGTTCCTATCGCCTCGCACATTATACTTTGTTGTCTCATTCACGTTCGTTAGAACAAAAATGCAGTAGAGCTCATGCGTACCTTCACCGACTCAAAACGTGATTTTGCATTTTTCCATGGAGACAATGAAATCACGCCATTTATGATTTTGTTCTGAAAAGTATCGTTCGTGATTCCTGTGGACTGACGGCTTTTCTTTTTGAAACTCGCGCCATCTTTTTGTAACGAGTCGTAGGTAAGGGCGCCTACACTGAGCGAAGAATTCCAGTGTAGTTCGGGTCTACACCCCAATAGTTCGGGTGGTTTCTCTTTTTTTTGTTTCACACGAAGGTTTGGTGCGCTTGCACTACTGAGACGTGCGATCACCCGAACCATTCGGGTGCTCAACCGAAACAGCAGCAACCGAAGTGGTGGGTGGCCCGCCCCAATACTTGGGGAGCTTGCACGAATGATTCAGGAGATTCGAGTCGTCAACCGCGTTGGATGTTGCGCGTTCGACGTTTGCGCATATTCGCTAATGGCCGCAGCTGATGAACATCAGGTTCTTCCCGAATGTCACTCTTTCTAGGTTATGTCGAATTTATTGTTCATCACTCATATTTATACTAACGGAGCATTCTAAGATTAGGTAAATCACATAATCGAAAACTCGATAATGTACATGTAGTGCTTTAGGACAGGGTTGAACTGTAATCATCAACGTGTAAGATTTTTAATTGATTCCAGTTATCTAACGACCTTAATCATTCGTGCCACTACCCGAATCATTCGTGCAAGCTCCCCAAATATTGGGGCGGGCCCCCCACCACTTCGGTTGCTGCTGTTTCGGTTGAGCACCCGAATGGTTCGGGTGATCGCACATCTCAGTAGTGCAAGCGCACCAAACCTTCGTGTGAAAAAAAAGAGAAACCACCCGAACTATTGGGGTGTAAACCCGAACTACACGAAATGTACTATTTTAATTTCTTCAAACTTTACTTATTAAAATTAAATAATAGGTAAACCTACATAAATGCAGTCTTCAACTGTACTAAATTGTATACATTATATTATAAGTCTCTAACTTTTCGACAAAACAGAAATATATTTCTTACAAGCTGAAAAATTAAGTATTAAGTATTTCTTTCTTTATTACATTACTGAATTAACTAAGTTAATTATCAAACATTAAAATATATTTTAATCAGCAGTTTTACTTTGAAAAGTATTCAAATCGCCTTACGAAGTTGAAAAATGTAAACTAATGCGAATCCTCGCATTTAAAAGTTTTCACTTTGTTGTAAACTTTCCTCTGATTTATTCGCATTCAATAGCATTCAAATTAATTCGAACTCTCGCAGTCAAAAGTTTTCAACTTGCTCTAATCTTCCCCTCATTCATTCGCACTCAATATCATTGAAATGAATGCGAACTCCCGTATTAAAAAGTTTTCACTTTACTCCAAACTTTCCTCTCATTCAGTCGCATTCAGTAGCATTCGAATGAAAGACAAATCTCCAATTAATGAGGATTGACTTGTCTTCGATTTGCTTCGGATTGAATAATATCTTAATGAACGCGAAATCCCGCATTGGACAGGATTCATTTAATTGAAATTTTCGTTTCGCATTTAGTCGCATTTAAATTTTAGACGCTATATGCGAAGTATCACATATGAAAGTTTTGAACTATCCTCCAATCCGAGGTTGTTGAAAAGCAGATTTCACGAGAAAATCTCGTGAACGCGAAGCAATACTTTTCAATTCGACGTCTTTTGCAGGGCTATCACTGGGAACTTCTTGACATAAAATGCGGTCACGGTATGCTAAGGTGGAAATGACACCGTCCTGGCATGCGAAAATAAAACCCTCTGTACCTGAATTAAGCCCTGATGATCTGAGGAAAGCAAAAGTTTGCTCCTTCGACAAGGACTGTTTTTCTAAATTTCTGTGAAACTTTCCGTGCATTTTCTTGTCGAGTAGCTGTTGGTGATGTTACGTCCTGAATGCGGCTTTGAGGCACGCCCAGATATGTATAGGTCTCTCCAGTATTAAGATGTCTAATAACACTTATATCCACAAGCTCAGGGTCCTTGGGAACGCCAGTAATCTTTCCTTTCTTCAGATTAATTTTGGCACACTTCCTCTCGCACTACGAAATTCTTCTGGATACCTCTGTGACAACAATAATCAGCGCAAGCATAAGGTCACACATGTATTCTATATGGATGACCTGAAGATCTATGCCTCTGATAAAAGCAAACTTCAAACTGTTATAAATATCGTCAAGAACTACACAGGAGAGATTGGGATGGACTTTGGTTTGGACAAGTGTGCCAAAATTAATCTGAAGAAAGGAAAGATTACTGGCGTTCCCAAGGACCCTGAGCTCGTGGATATAAGTGTTATTAGACATCTTAATACTGGAGAGACTTATATATACCTGGGCGTGCCTCAAAGCCGCATTCAGGACGTAACATCAGTGAAAGAGTCTCTCCAAAGCAGATACAAGCATCTTCTTCGACAGATTTGGTCTTCCAATCTGTCGGCGTTGAACAAGGTATCTGCGACTAACATGCTTGCTGTCCCGGTTCTACTCTACTCGTTTGGGGTGGTTCAATGGACGAAGAACGAGCTTAAGGCCCTTGATGTCACCACACGTAAGATCATCCATATGCATAAAAGCTTGTATATCAATTCGTCAGTTCCGCGACTATACATTTCACGCCGTCAAGGCGGACGCGGACTTCTGAATCTCCAGTGTCTTCATGACCGAATTGTTCTGAGTACAGCTTACATCGTTGCGAATGGCAGAGATCCTCTCCTAAAGATGGTCAGGAACCACGAAATAATTGGCGAAGGAGCGTTCCTTTACAAAGCCGCGGAGCACGCGGCCCAGACCCTTGGTCTGAATTTTAACATCAGAAGTGAGGAAAGTGCATTACTCCCTCTAGATGCTTCACTTCTAAATGCCGCAGTATAGAAAGCAGTGGTTTGAAAATTTCACCAACAGCTACTCGAAAAGAAAATGCACGGAAAGTTTCACAGAAATGTAGAAAAACAGTCCTTGTCGAAGGAGCAAACTTTTGCTTTCCTTATTACGGTGTCATTTCCACCTTAGCATACCGTGACCGCATTTTATGTCAAGAAGTTCCCAGTGATAGGTGCAGAGCGTTTCATGGATACACTGAGTACCTAGAACACATACTATCGGGGGCAGGAACGACGTATATTTACAGACATAATGCGGCCCTCAGATTGATTTATTACTATCTCTGTCGCTCTTACGGTGTTGGCCGCAACCCTGCCCTGCCGAACGCCCCAAGGGAGATAGAGTCAATTGTCCAAAACGAGAAGTGCCAAATTTTCTGGAACTACGATTTTCGGACAGCCGTCTCTGTTGCGCACTCGAGGCCTGACATTGTTCTCCAAGACTTCGAGAAACGAACTATATTCGTGATCGGATTCTCGGCTCCGTCCGAATACAATATCACTGCAAAGGAGAAAGAAAAAGAGGAGAGGTATCAAGACCTTAAAAGAGACCTGCAACGACTGTACCCAAAATATTCGGTACCTTAAAGCCATACCCGCGTGCCAAATATATGCCACGGCACTTGCGAGATGGATGCAGAAAGCTGTCATCGTTGGGTCGCTTCGTGCCCTCAAGACACACGGGGGTTTCGCCGGCCTGTCGTAGTGATTTCATCGTGCCCTGTGACCACCCATCTCACGGTTGTGAGACGTGGCCATAAGTGTGATTTGCCGCGGTTCTGCTGGGAGCTGGTGTCATTTTTTAGATGGCAGTTGCTCTCAGTGGGACCCTGTGGTGGTTGTTTAACCCTTTTTTTCAATTATATATACATACATATAAATATATATATCTGGGCTATCAATTGTAGTGTGTACAATGCAGCGAGAACTTTGGCAGACGCAAACCGTAAAACAAAACCAACGGTTGATCATAAGACCAAAAGACGAATGCATCAACTTAGCACAGCGATAGGCTGGGCAAGACAGTACGCGTCCCGCATTCAGTGTGTGATTGACTACATAACATCTGGCAGGACTTTCACTGCCAAGGTTCGACAGTTCGCGCTGGAACTGCGGATCCGTCATCACACAATCAACAAGTCAAAGCTACTGACCGTCAGGCAGCATATTGTTGACAGAATGCGAGTACTATCTAACGCTAGGAGAAGTCTAGAGCGGAGAGAGAGGTGGATCAGAGAAAATCAACAGTTTTCGTCTGACACATCTCGACTCTTCCAAGGCCCTCCAGTTACTGTCGACCATCCGCCCAAACCAGAGGAGGTCGAAGCATTTTGGACAGAAGTCTACGAAGTCCAACATCCACTTGAAGAAGGCTCAAAGAACATAAATAGCTTCAAGGAGGTGTGCAATGCCCTCTTAACAGCTGAGGAGGAATGCCCACCTATCACTACCGAGGAGGTGAAAAACGTATTAAGAGGCATGAAGAACTATTCCGCTCCGGGACCAGATGGTATCAAGACCTTCTGGTTTCCTTCAACCCACCAGCATCTGGCCCGAATTTTCACCTCATATCTAAAGTCGGAAGAGCCTATTCCGGGGTGGTTGGTGGAAAGGCGCACAGCGCCCCTGCCGAAGACGGGCAACTTAGCTGAACCTAAGAATTACAGGCCAATAACGTGTCTGAACACACTGTGTAAGATCTTCACAGCTATCCTAAATGATAGAATTGTTCGGACATATAGATAGATAGATAGATAGATATGTAGATAGATAGATAGATTCTTACTGACTAAACCCCCCCCCCCCCTTTTCCCTGCCAGCCCATGTTCCCGGAACCGCTTTCGCATTACTTCAGGAACATGAGTTATAGGCATTCTACACCGTGTTTCGGCGTCCCGATGTTTTGCCTGCTTGGCATTTTACCTCTTCACCCCCAACCAAGATGCACGCATCGTCCTCAGTAGTGTGTTGATTCCACACATCGGGCTCGTCGGCTTTTGGCATCCTGGCTGGGGGTGGTCAGGTATTTGCGTCATATTATAATATTTGATCTACTTGCCTGCCTTCTTGTTCCTTGTTTTGTATAATGTGTCTTATAACTCGGTATGCTTGCGACCAGCCTTTTTCGGAGTCAATTAGACTTTCTTGAGTACAGGAAGATTTTTCTTTGCTATCTTGGTGACCTTTCTTCTTTTTTGGTAACATACTCGCCGAAGTTCCGCTATTTTCTCATTCCACCAGTACATGGGCTGGCCTCCTTCGAGAGTCCTTGCCTTTGGCATGCACTCGTTGCAGACTCTTGTTAGCGTTTTTGAGAAACTCTTTGCTGTTTTTGTTTCGGGAGTCTCTATTAACCCCTGTATGGCTTGCCGTTGTTTCTCCACATCTATTTTTGTGAAATTCCAACCTCTCCTTTGTTGTTTCTTTATATATGTCTGCGCTTCCAACACCTTAAATACGACATAATTATGGTCACTAAGTGATTATTTTTTGCTGACCTGCCAGTTTATAATCTTGCTCCCGATTTTTACTGACGCTA
>CAKNYM010044161.1:66475-135795 GCA_932195095.1 Andricus curvator | reverse complement strand
AAACTTTATCCTGCTCATTTAAGTGAAACTTGGTTCTGAGGAGGCGTTCGTAACGTGCGTTTCATAAATATTATAGTAAACGAATAATTTCTACGGAAGAGCACTTGCTAGACTAGGTGGGTGTCTAGCATCGTACTCATTATTTTCAATTGGAAGTAGGTTATCTGGCGCAAAACCAAGAATACATAATAACTTATCACTGAGTACCGAAAAAATGCTAATAACACACCAAATACAGCGTACATTTGGATCAGAATCATGCATAAAATCATCACATACCTTTTGTCCGAAACAAAAATTAGCTACGTGTATTTTAGTTGATTTCCGACCAACGACTGATTCACTTTGTTGAGTTTCAAAGTCATTAAAAATGTACGCTACTTTTTTATCATAACGTGGATTCCCAATTAGTGTTATGTAGCACAAAATATTTCCTGGGCAAACATTTTTGCACGTATCACAATTTTGAAATCCACTTTATGATCTTTTACTTTGAGGTGATTATTAATTTTGAACAACCATTGTAAGTTTTAAATAAAGAGCAAATACTTTTTCCCTTGTTATATGAATCAGGGTGTAAATATTTACTCATACATGAGACCCAATAAAAGGATCTAAGACATGATTCACATTTAATACATGAGGCCCCATAAAAGGATTTAAGACATGATTCACATTTAATCCCTTTTTCGGCATCCCCCAATAATGTTTTATTCTCCTGATAAGACATGTTACGGGGCGCACAAACATTTCTGCTACTACCGAGACATTTTAGTATGTTTTTTCCGTAGAATACGGACCTGAAGGTGAAAATGTTCTATCCTTTCGCGTTTTTCAGAAAAACACGTTTGAAAAGTGAAAAACCCCATTTATTGACTGTTTCTGAAACCATGTATCAAAGAAACCGGAAATGCTAATGGTTTCCAATAAGGCTGTAATTGAAGCCTGGTACATGTACTATGACCCTATGTTTTCGAAATGATCTTATGTTTTTTTTTACGTTTTTGCATATTCGTAATATGAATACGTAAAGAAATACGATATAAATCGAAAAAACATGATTTTTATAGAATTTTGTAACTTGGTGATAAACTTTTGATAAATTTTTAAAAATTTTGTACCACTGTATAACAAGATTTTGTTTATCATGAAGTGATGGGACATTTTAGTATTTCTACGTAGAGTACGAATCTGAAGGCGAAAACGTTCTATCTTTTCGCGTATCTTAGAGAAACAGGTTTAAAAAGTTCTATGTGATATTGAACAATAAATCTTGAATATCTCTAAAAATATTTATGCTAACTATTGTCTAACTATTTCCCCTTTACTAGTGATTTCCGAACTTCCGCCATAAAAAGCTTTCTTCTTCCGTAAAAGTTATAGCTATCTGAGTTTTTAATAAGAATTTTTGGTATTTAATAAGTTCCGGCATCCCACTGATGCACTGATGCATACCACCTTTCTCGCGCTTTCAATCTCTCATTCCTATCTTGGGCATAAGCGAGGCTCTATACTGCTGTTGCTAATGGGACTCTGGAAGGTCCTGTAACCCGAGACGATTCAGCATTGACAGGCACATCCTGCAGTCCTGCACTGTCTTTGAGAATCATTATATCCTGCACGGTCCAACTAAACCATGTTGATTTAAAAAAAAGGTTAAACAACCACCGCAGGGTCCCACTGGGAGCAACTGCCATCTAAAAAATGACACCAGCTCCCAGTAGAGCCACGGTAAATCACACTTATGGCCACGTCTCACAACCGTGAGATGGGTGGTCAAAAAATGTGTATATATATATCATGGAATTTAAATTCAATCTTTCCCATTGAGTACATCTGGATGAAACTACTTCCGTGTTATAAATAAAATATATATTTTGAAAATGGTTTCGATTTTGATTCCTTTGGAATAGAACTGAAGGGCCTATGACAATGCCACGGAACGCGTCCTTGGGTTGCGGAAAAAGGGTCCCTGTACCAACGGTTTCTGCTGAATATGATTACAATAATTAATAAGCAGTCGCGGACAATTGTCCAGGGATGGTCCCGAAGGAATAACCCCTAAGCGGAGGCGTAGCAACCGTGCCGAAAGCTGAATGGCACCTAGGTGAGGTGTCTTAAACGGTGACTCCGGGATACCGGGCGACCTCTCAGAGTATGCAGCCTTATCCTTGCACGCAGGGCTCTACAAGGATGGACGAACCCTTTCCCTAGCTGCTCGTGGGAACAACAATGACACCACCAAAACACAAAAAAGTTGTAGATGCGGTTCTAAACGATCGAACGCGCAGAACACCCGACAATGGGTCGGCAGACAATGCCGGTCATCCTAGACTTCGGGGTGCTGAAAATGATTTAGATAGAAACGCGACGACGAACCGGCGAAACGCCCACATTGAGTGGACGGATCAACTCAAGGATGGCTTGCTAGACTGCTACGATGCCAGCATTATCCCTGTTCACCGAGGCTTTATGGCGCGTATGCACACTCTGTGGTGCCAGAAACACCCAGCGCTTCAGCACGTTTCGCATCAGTCTTTGCGAAATCAAGCGGACTAGCTCCGAAAAAATGGACATGTGCGCGGAGCGCTTCCCCAACCGCTGCTTGATCAAGCTACAGACGAAGATGAGGAAGCGACATTGAGACCAACCGCGAAAAGCAGGCACCTTCTGAGAGATGATCGCGATTTCAGGACATGCAAGTTCCTCCTAAAACCCAAGATCTGGCTGAAATGGATGCGTCCCTTCGTGGAGATATCTCGCAAGAGTCCGACCTCTGGACCATAAATTGATCAGTTTATGGTCCTGCGAGTGCTTTGGCTTGTTCAAATCGAAGGCTAAAACCGACGATGGATCAAAAGACCAAAAGACGCTTGCATCAACTGAACAAGAAGATTGGATGGGCAATACAAAATGCGTCCCGTGTTCAATGTGTGATTGACTACATAACATCTGGCAGACCGTTCACGGAAAGGGTTCGCAAGTTCGCCGAAGAACTAAGGATCTTGAATTACACACTGAACAGCTCGAAGCTGCTGACAATCAAGCAGCATATTGTTGACAAAATACGGTTGTTATCTGACGCAAGAAGAAGAAGAATACAGAAGAGGGAGAGATGGATCAGGGAGAATCAACAGTTTCTCGCTAACCCATCGCGCCTCTGGAGCGATCTTCCTGTTTCTGTAAAAAACCCACCCAAGCCCAAGGAGGTAGAGACTTTTTGGAGAGAGGTATACAAGATCCCGAAAGCACTAGAGTTGAAAGAAGGTACTGACAATATCATCCGCTTCAAGGAGTTTTGCGACAACCTCATAAAATCTGAGCAGGAATGCCCATCAATCACTGCCGAAGAGGTGAGAAAGCACTTAGAGGCACGAAGAACTTTTCCGCTGCTGGACCAGATGGTATCGAGAACATCTGGTGGACGAAGTTTACTTTTACACGCCAACATTTAGCCATATTCACCTCATATTTAAAGTCGGAGACGCCCATTTCGAAGTGGCTGGTGTTAGGACGCACTATACTCCTGCCGAAAAAGGCAACTTGTCCAACCCAGAGAATTGCAGGCCAATAACTTGTTTGAACACACTGTATAAGATCTTTACAGCTGGCCTAAACAACCTTGAGCCTGAACAAATTGAACAAATTGAGCCTGTGTGACGAGAGATATACGAACAACGTGGCTCAAAAAAAGGTGTAGCAGGCTGTCGAGAGAACCTGCTAATTGACAGGTGTGTCTGTAAAGACGCTGCAGCCCATCAGCGTGTCCTGTCAATGGCCTCGATTGACTACCCGAAAGTTTTCGATTCAACCACACATAGACTTATCATCTGTCTGTTGGAAAGCTTGAAGGTACATCCACACATAGTGAGATGCATAGAGACTAGATTTACTATCTCATCTAGAAATTATCGTGTGACAATGAACAACGTCATCTTCCAGAGGGGTGTCTTTCATGGTGATACCATGATCCCTTTGCTTTTTTTCATCACACTTCTGCCTCTATCTCTTGCACTGAGGAATTCTTCTAGATACCTCTGCGGCGACACTAATCTGCTCGAGCATAAGGTCACTCATGTATTTTATATGGATGACCTGAAGATCTATGCCTCTGGTAAAAGCAAACTTCAAACTGCTATAAATATCGTCAAGAAGTACACAGGAGAGATTGGGATGGACTTTTGTTGAGACAAATGTGCCAAAATTAATCTGAAGAAAGGAAAGATTACTGGCGTTCCCAAGGACCCTGAGCTGATGGATATAAGTGTTATTAGACATCTTAATACTGGAGAGACCTATACATAGCTGGGTGTGCCTCAAAGCCGCATTCAGGACGAAACATCAGTGAAGGAGTCTCTCCGAAGTAGATACAAGCATCTTCTTCAAAAGACTCGGTCTTACAATCTGTCGGCGTTGAACAAGGTATCTGCGACTAACATGCTTGCCGTCCTGGTTCTATTCTACTTGTTTGGGGTGGTTCAATGGACGAAGAACGAGCTTAAGGCCCTTGATATCACCACACGTAAGATCATGCATATGCATAAAAGCTTGCATTACAATTCGTCAGATCTGCGATTATACATTTCACGCCGTCAAGGCGGGCGCGGACTTCTGAATCTCCAGTGTCTTTATAACCGAATTGTTCTAAGTACAGCTTACATCGTTGCGAATGGCAGAGATCCTGTCCTAAAAATGGTCAGTGCATTACTCCATCTAGATGCTTCACTTCTAAAAGCCGAAGTAAAGAAAGCAGAGGTTGAAAAATTTCACCAAGAGTTCCTCGACAAGAAAATTCACGGAAACTTTCACAGAAAAGTAAAAAAAACAGTCCTTGTCGAAGGAGCAAACTTTTGCTTTCCTCAGATCATCAGGGCTTAATTCAGGTACAGAGGATTTTATTTTCGCATGCCAGGACGGTGTCATTTTCACTTTAGCATACCGTGACCGCATGTTATGTCAAGAAGTTCTCAGTGATAGGTGCAGAGCGTGTCATGCACATGCTGAATACCTAGAACACATACTTTCGGGGTGTCCGACCCACGCAGGAACGACGTATATTTAGAGATATAATGCGGCCCTAAGAGTGCTTTATTACCATCTTTGTCGCTCTTACGGTGTTGGTCGCGACCCTGCTCTGCCGAACGCTCCAAGGGAGATAGAGTCAATCGTCCAAAACGAGAAGTGCCAAATTTTCTGGAACTACGATTTTCGGACAGCAGTCTCCATTGCACACTCGAGGCCTGACAACGTTCTCTAAGACTTCGAGAAACGAACTATATTCGTGATCGAATTCTCGGCTCCGTCCGAATACAACAACACTGCCAAGGAGAAACAAAAGGATGAGAGGTATCAAGACCTTAAAAGAGAGCTGCAACGACTGTACCCAAAACATTGGGTACAAGTAATTGTCCTTGTGATAGGTGCTCTCGGAGGTGCGAAACTATCACTGGTTCGTAACCTTAAAGCCATACCCGCGTGCCAAAAATATGCCAAGGCACTTGCGAGATGGATGCAGAAGGCTGTCATCCTTGGGTCGCTTGGTGTCCTCAAGACACACGAGGGTTTCGCCGGCCTGTCGTTGTGATTTCATCGTACCCTGTGACCACCCATCTCACGGTTGTGAGACGTGGCCATAGGTGTTATTTACCGCGGTTGTACTGGGGGCCATTGACATTGTTTTTTTAGATGACATTTGCCCTCAGTGGGACCCTGTGGTGGTTGTTTAACCCTTTTTTAATATATATATATATATTCTTTATTTTTCTTCAATATTCTATTCTTTATATTTCTTCTGTTTATATTACTGTGTGTGGGGAGGAAGGCGTATGTGTGTGTGAATTTCAGAATCATGCGGATTCAATTGGAATATATTTTATCGAAAATGTCGGATTTATGCGGATTCATTTGGAATTATTTTTTTTTCAATTGCTAATTATTCGGAGTCATTCGGAATGAACTCCTCACAAAAGTTCGGATTCACGCGGATTGATAACCCTATTCAGGCTTTATAGAACAATAATATTACTCGCATTCCCAGAATCTAAAACTCCATTAAAAAGGCACGACTAATGTACTTCTAAACAATTTCTATTGTTTTCGTTAAAAGAACATTTTTTTTGCAAATTTTTCTCACAAAAAATGATTGCTAAGTTCGAAGTCTCCTGCATAGAAAGATTTCAATTTCAATTAATTTGTACATTGAATCGCTCTAAGTGCCCTATCTCGATATCTAAATCTCTTCAAATAAGGGTCGATAATTTTAAAATTTATCCAAAGGTTAGCAGATTTTGATTTTTCCAATGAGAAATTTACATTTCTTTTTGTGTGTTTTTTTTTTACAAAAACAATAGAATTTCTTTAGAAATACATTAGTCGTGCCTTTCTGAGGGTATTCCAGATTCTGGGAATGCGAGTAATATTATTGTTCTATAAAGTGAGAATAGAATGTTCAATACTTACCTTATTTATACGATTCTACCAGGGCCGCCGAGAGCCGTTCCGGGCCCCGGGGTTCTATATTATCACGGGCCATCCTCTGCTCCCTTCACTGCGCAGCTTTATAACAGATTTTTAATTACCGAAGCCTAGTCACTAATTAGAGCATAGGCAGAAAAATGTTCACAAATTATAAAAAGACTACCACTAGATGTATCATATAGTGAACTTACTTTGCTTTAAATGATTAGTTGCATCCCGAGCGAGACGAGTGAGAAGTGGATGAGAACGAGAATGATTCTCGTTTTAATATTCTAATTCAAGTCTCGTCTCGATTAGACGAGATTATTGCCGTACGAGCGAGAATAATCGAGAACTATATAATATACAATTATTTAAATATTTTATTTATGGAAGAACAATAATGCCGAAAATCATTCAAAAATAGCAAGATGAATGAAGATTTATGAGCAAAAATTAAAGTATATCTTCTTGGGACCATTTACAAAGTACGTGATACATTTTTCAGGCACTTTAAACACCCCATCCCTCCTGCATCATGCTTTTTACATTCTCATTCATGAGAGTGTAATGTAATCGTCCAAATTTTCGATCTCTAGTTTTTAACGGATCTTTACGTTCCGGCACTCACAGAGTCCGAAAATCATAAAATTTTGTCGGTTTTTGTCTGTATGTCTGTATGTATGTATGTCTGTATGTATGTCTGTATGTATGCTTACCTGAATGTTGTGACAACGCTAACTTTTGAAGGATTTGTCCAATAGAGTCAGCCTTTAATAAACTTTTTTAAGGTCCTTAATTGAAGGTTGAGTCAAGGTTAAGGGTAAAAGACTTGCAAATTATTCGGACGAAATTTTTAATTTTGATACCAATTTAAAAAGTAATATACTTTTCAAAATTTTCATAAAATAGAAAAAATTATTTTTCTGATACATAAACATAAAGAATGAGGGGGGTCGCTGAAGACCCCAGCAGAAATTTCATTATTATAACAAGGATTTTTAATATTTTTGCACGAAAATTTTGTTGGATATACTTTTTTATATCCTTTCTAAGATAAAACTAGTTAATATATGTATATATATATATATATATATATATATATATATATATATATATAATTTTAACATATAAAAAAATTATAAACTAAACAAAAAATGGAAAAAATGACTCACGATTGAAAAAGGCGGAGTATAAAAGACCCCAGGGATAACTTTAAGGGTTAAGAAATTTAATTCAAAATTTTCACTATATATCAAATATATTAAAAAACTATCCGTGTTAAATTTTTCGGTTAGACCAAAATTAAAAAAGTTAGAGCTTTTTCAAAATTTGAAACAAAATTTTTTATAAGTTTTGGAAATTTTTCTCAATGTTTCTGGTACACGACAAAAAGACTTGCAAATTATCCTCCAGCTATTTTTATTTTTGTTAGAAATTAAAAAAGTTATATGCTTTTCAACATTTTGAAACTTTTCAAATATTTTTGAAAGATTAAGAAATATTATTCCAAATTTCTACTAGATATAAAATATTTTTCAAAAATATTCCCATGAAATAGACCAAAATTCAAAAAGTGAGATCATTTTCAAAAATATTCAATTTTTATTTTTAAGAGATACGTAAGTTTAAAGAGTAATTTTTAATAGATTTTAACAAGATTTACCAATTATTTCAATGACATTTTTCAATTGGACACAAATTGAAAATATTCTAGATTAATTAATCATAGTAGAGTTGTCTTAGAACTGAAGTTCGAACGATCGAAGTCAAAGCCTGCGGCTTAATGTGTCTATTCAGTGAATTAAAAAAAATTGTATTTTATTAACATTATAATAAAAATATACCAACTTCTTATATTCTGATCAATTTTGTCTACATCGTTTTATTTTTCAAAGAGAACTGACTCTATAACCTAATTATCCAGCGCGAAGTGCGAGGTGTCGCAATGAGAATGTAATCATCAAAACCGCAGGTGCTTTGATAACCTTCTTTAAAAACAAATGGAAAAATAATTTCAGTTCCAATTTATGACTGTATTTTTTCACGAGTTTAAATCACAGTTTTCGATTTAAGTTACACTATTTATGATATTTGAAAAAATGTAGTTGAAATGTACGCATTAAACGTACGAAAACGAGCGCGAGAGCGTACCCTCGCGCCCTAGGCGCGCTCAAACTTGGCGCGATGCGCCGTGCGCAATGAGACTGTGCCCGCGCAGCGGGCTTATTATTTTCATTGCGTGCATCTGCCTACCAACATGTAACGCTTCAGCTTGATAAAAAATCTCGCTGAAGAATCTATAAGCTTTTAAGCAACGTGAAAATTACATCTTTCGAAATTTTAAATCTACAGGATTTACAAAATTATTCACAATCCCAGTATAAAAGATCCCAGTGGACACAAAATTTGGCGACGTCTTTACGACATCGTTACGACATATTTACGACAACTTTACGACATCCTATGTCCATGTCGTTAAGATGTCGTTACGATATCGTAAAGACGTCGTACGATCTGACGATGTCTTTTCGACATCGTGAAGACATCTTAACGACATGGACATAGGATGTCTTAAAGTCGTCGTAAAGATCGTGTAACGATTTCGTAAAGACGTCGTCAAGTTTTATGCCCACTGGGATGTTTTAAAGTGAAATTCCTCTAGTTTACATAAGAAGTTTACTAAAATATGTAAAACATTATTTTTAATTTAGCCATAGGAACTTGGTAAATAAAAATAAAATCTCTAATAGTCGACAATGCATTTTTTTCGAGCTCTTGCCCACCCCATTACTAAAAATGTATTAAACGTCAAATTAAAAAATTTTGGTTAGACCAAATAATTTTGAAGTATTGAACCCTCTAGTAGTCTACGTGGAAACCTATACGACAATTATTAGGGATGCTTTCAGCTTTTTTGATTTAAATTGAAGGTGCAAAACCTCCGAAATGACATAAACTGGATTAGAAAGATAAACATTATTTTCAATAGATATATGTATAATCATTTATTAATTATTATGGAAGATCATGTACGGATCAAATATTTAGCTTAAAACAGATCACAGAAAAAAGTTTGAGAGTAGGAAAGAAAGTTTTCTGTGCATTTGTTGCCCTAGAAAAAGCATTGGACAAGGTGAATAGAAGTGAACTTTGGGAAGTACTCAAAGAGTACGGAGTCAATGGATGGCAAATCGAGTGTAAGGGTAAATGGGAAACTGAGTGGCTGGTTCGATATTATGCAAAGCGTTAAACAAGGATGCGTTATGTCCTCATGGCTATTTATCATATTTATGGATAAGTGTCTAAGAATGGCCCTCTTCGACGAAGAAGGTGTAGATCTCGAAACAATGAAGGTACGTGGTACAAAGAATGTTGAATAAACTTAATACAAGCATGAAGCACATGGGCCTCAAAATTGACGTAAATAAAACAAAAATCATGGTGTCCGAAGGAAAAAGTGAGAAAACAATGTGCAACATTGTCCTAAATGATGAGAGATTAGAACAAGTTAACAAGTACCTATATCTGGGTAGCCTATTCACTAGCGTCGGAAAAATAGATCGGGAGTGAGATAGGCGCATAAATGAGGGTAAGAAGGTTATCGGTAGAGCAGGGTTCATTCTCAGAAATAAACACATATCAAAAAAAGCTAAAATGGCCACACATAATTCTATATTTGTACCCACTGTACTATACGGTAGCGAGACATGGACCTGTCAAGAGAAGGACAGGAGTAAAATTAACGCGATTGGCATGAAACCTCTACGCACAATATGCGGAAAAACACTGATGGACAAAGTTCGAAACGAGATAATCGTCAATGAATGTGGTGCAAAAGAGACAATAGTTGATACATGGGAAAGAAATCAGTTAAGATGGATCGGTCATCTTGAAAGAATGAAAGATGAACGACTGACCAAACAAGTGTATAAAGGTAAAGTAAATGGCAGAATGCCCAGAGGTAGACCGCCGAAAGAATGGTTAGAACCTGTGAATGAGACATCAATCCGAAAAGACATAAGAAGCCATAGAATCACGAGAGCTTGCATGCAAAAATGCATGGACTTGAAGGATGCTAGAGTAGTATGCCAGGACAAAGAAGTGTGGCGACAAATAGTTTGTAAACAGAGTGACAATAGAGTGAGTGACGCCTGAAACAAAGACCTTGAATACTAATGGGCCCAAGTGGGGAACCACACATAACAATTTTGTGAGGCTCTTCACTTGGGGTGATCGCTAGAGAGACTGATCAGCAATCTGGGTCGGAGCAGTGTTGCGGAACGAACGTGTCATTTAAATAAATAACACGATAATTCTAGATCAATCTAAAAAATCTATACCTCCCACCTCACATTACTCCTTTCCTCACCGAGCAAGTGACGCCTACCCCACTGTAAAAAAATTGGTTGGGACAACCAATAAAGTAGTGGGGCCAACTAAATTAGTTTGTAATATATACCGCTGCTATTTAACTGGTTTGGGGCTACTACTTTTATTCGCAAGATTGGTATTAGTTGTCCTTAATACTTCACTTGTTTTCGCGACAACTTTCGATGGTACATACTATTTTCAGGTGGTAAGTCTTACCATTCTAATTAGTAAGTCTTACTATTAAATTAGTTAGTCTTACAAATAAGCTAGTTGATCTCACTACTTAAAGTGGTAATCCTCACTATTACAATTAGTTAGTTTTACTATTTAAAATAGTAGTCTTTACTATTAAAAGTAGAAAAGGTTATTATTAAAATTACTGGCTCGTGGACTATTGCGAAGTTAGTACTTCTCAATATTGAAATTATAGTAAATTTTACAATAATTTCTCTGTAGTGGACACAAGAGTGTCTTCAGGACTTCCTATAGAGACCAGGTCCTGATAAGACGTCATGTCAAAATACACCCACATGCTCATCGGGATGTTAATGAAAAACCACTATAATTTCAATACACAAGAACTCCAATATAAGGCCACATTCGGGGGTTGCCTCGCAGTGGCCGTGGCACTAAATTCGTCGTTGGATGAATGGCGCGGGGTGGCCACGCACTGTTGACACTGTTTGTGCGCTGAGAAACGGCGTGGGCCAGTAGTTCTAGGAAGAACTAAATCAGTCGGCCTTATATTGGAGTTCTTGTGTATTTAAAAGTGTATACTTGCAGTAGTAGTAAGTCTATTAGAAAATTTAGATAGATGCGATAGTCTTCACGGTCTTCACTACTGCACAATGAACAAAAAGGTTAAAATGAAAATAGCGACGATCGAGAACATGACGCGATATTTCGGTACGACTGTTGGCAGCACTGCTCAGGTTTCAGTTCTGCCAATGTCGCCAAGGAGGGAAACTTGTAACTATTACTACTTTTATTTCTTGGAAAATAAATTGGTGGTAAATGTGACTACTTTATTTGTTGTGACTAGAATTACTATCGTTACTAATATAACCTACGTAGGATTACTAACGGCGACTTGTTGCCGCACTAAACTGGTTAGTTACTTTTACCATCGAAGTGGTTGTCGCATCTAATACCATCTCTACTAATAAAGAGCTTCTTGTCACAACTAAGGTTAAGACACGTTGTTCACGATTCAGAATCTATCTCTGACATTCAGGATGGTAAGTTACACAAAAATCTCATGCGTGATGATCCGGAGATTTCGACTTTTAATATGAGCTTGGATGAAGCAACCGCTAATAATGCCAAAACTGGATTCTGGCCACGTTCAGTAATTTTAAACAATTTGCCACCAGAAATAAGATTGAAAACTATTTTACTAGCAGGTATAATGGTTGTAAAGGAAGAACCATCGCATGCACTTCTGAATTTATTTTTAGAAAGTTTTGTTGAGGAATTCAATTAATTGAGTACTGAAGGCATCGATGTTATGGACAATGGCGAAAAAATAAAACTAAGATTTGCACCTTTATGCTGTCCAGTAGATTTAGCCGCTCACCCAGTAATTACAAATATATGTAGAGCGAAATATAATGCATTTTATGGATGTTCTTGAGGTCGTCTTCGAGGAAAGCATGCTGGTGGTGCTGTAAAATTTCCGTACGTTAACAAGCCTGTCTAAGGTCTCACGAAGCTAACTTTGGAGACGTATCAAGAATACTTATGACTGGTTCACTTGAAAAGTCGCGCGGTATAAAAGGTCCATGTGTTCTCAGCCGTATTCCAACTTTTGACATGATCTGGGGTTTTCCTATTGAATACTTACACAATGTTGTTATAGGTTCTGCCAAACGAATACCCGAGTAATGGGAACACTTAAAACTATCACCACTTTCAGTGAGAAAAATAAACGACGAGCGTTTAATGGCAATTCAGCCAAGTCATGAAATCTACAGACTACCTTACAAGTTTTCAGAGCAGGGAGCATGGAAAGCGACTCATTGGAAGGGTTGGCTATTATTTTTTAGTATTCCTATTTGCATCGAATTGATTCAATCCGGCGTATTGCGCATGTGCGCGCTTTTTGTAAGAAGCATCTTTATTCTACTAAAAAAGAGCATTTCGAAAGATGAACTACGTCAATGTGAAAAAGAGCTCAACGAATTCGTACACAGCTTTTAGATCTTAGGCGATACCCCGTTAAAGCGATTTAATATATATTTAGCTCAACATCTTGTACAATCCGTTCGGCACTCAGGACCATTGTGGGCAAATTCTGCGTTTCCTTACGAAGGTTTCATATTGTCATTAAAGCAGTTAGCAAATGGTACGAAAGGCATTGACGAACAATTGTCTAAAAATTCACTTAAATTGTTGCATTATAGATGCAATATAGTCGACACTTCTCTTCCACATATTATAAATAAATATATAGAATCATTATTCTCCACGAGTAAAAAAACTGCTTCTGCGTATGTCACTGAAGATGTGTTCTCCTACGGTAAGGGTAAAATTTCCATCTATGACATTTTTTCTGAAGCAAAATTATATAATAAATGCATATACAACCATCAGATTCTTCACAGCGTAAATTATAATCGTACGAAACGATTTAATGTTACTATAGTCAAACTTAAAAATGGAAGCATCGTTCAAATTGTTGAGATCATTAAAACAGTTGGGAAGAAGTGTTATCTGCTCGCACAAAAATACAAATAGAGAACTTGAAGGTCGATAATGAGTTACCTATTGTACTGCCACATATTTTAATAATTACAGGTGCGAAAGATGAAGTTTTTATACCTATTACTGAAGTCTTGGACAAAGTTATGATTCTTGACTTTGGAACTCAAAATGTGTATGCATGTAAATATCCGAACACATTTGAGGGATCTTGAAATGAAATAAACATGACAATGTTTTATTCAATCAATTTAAAGTTTGAATTACGATTTTAAACAATATAACATTTAGGGTCTAGAAAAAAATGTTTGCTTAATTGTATAATTAGCATTTTTGAATATTTTTGAGAATTTTCACAATTATTTCAATTCTTTATCTTATTGGTTTTTAAAATTAAAAAAATGTTAAATTCTAAATTTTAAACACTTTAATTTAAAATAGCTTGATATATATGAATAGGCTTTATACATAATTTATAATCATGTAATTTTACATTCTAAATTCAAAAATTATCTGATTTCTAATGCTTTAATTTGAAGAATTTATAATAAATTTAGCAGATCAGTACGACCTGAACTTGTGCCATTTTAAATGCTGAACAATTTAAAATGATTAATTCTTAGGTTTAAGTGATAGTTGAATTTTGTCGCATTCTTGTGTACATCTGCCTAATTTTATATACTTAAATATTAAAGTTTTCATGCAAAAAATTTTCAAATTTCTACGATTTTAAAAATTGGTTTATGTTGGACGCAGTGAAATATAGATTGCCTGTTCGTGAATGTTCATAATTTAAAATAATTCATTGTACAGGGTTCGAATGTATTATCCACACTTTTATTTTTAATTTTATATTCTGAAATAAATCTGAATAAAAAGAAAAATGTGCTTATTTGACAGAGTGTTATTTTTGTCTATATATGACTTATACCTGCTTCAAAGTTTTCCTTCTGTGATTACCCCACAGCAATTTTTATAATTAATTCGTATTCTGGAAAAATAACATCTTCACTCATTTTACTGTTTTCAATATACTTACGTAACTCTTAGGAGTTAAAAAATTATTGAAAATTTGTTACATTTCATTCTCCTAATGTAGACCAAATTTTTCCATTTAAAAAAATTTATGTTAAAATTAATTTAGTAGTAATCACACCTTTTTTATTTATTATACTATTAAATTAATAATTTGCAGATATTTTTTTTTATTTCAACAATTAATGATTTTTTCAATTATTTTCCAATTTGATTGTTTTACCTTATTCATTAAATATTGAATAAGTTTTAATAAGTATTTTAAGTCAACAAAATTCGATGAATATTATTTTGTATTATATTGTTATAATTTATGTCCAAAGTCACTTTTTATCCTCATTACACAATAAATATTTACTAAACTTTAGTCCAAAGGTACAAATTAAATAACAACTTTTATTCCTTATTATAAATTAACCACAATCCACAAACTAAGATAGTAACTTGCAAATTTAATTTAAAAAATAAATTTTGAGAACCAATTTACTAAATTCTGGGAACTAGAGGAATTTTCATTGAACAAAAAGGTTCTATCATTCAAAGAAAACACTTTCGAGGATTTTCTCACAAACAACTTCCTAGCCTGACTGAGCGATCTTAGTATAGTCGCTTCCCAAAACGGGTACTAGGGGTATATTTATTTTTTCTATAATTCGCGAAAAAGTGCCAGTTTTTCCACCTGTTTTTGGTGTAAAAAGTTACCGATTTTTGCTCGATGACGTGGCGCATGCGCAGTCCCGACCTTTCCGGGCAACAGTGACAAAAGTGGACAAATGCAGTGGAAAAAGTAAATGGACAGTGATAAAAGTGAGGCACAGTGGAAAAAGTAAATGTTATTTCGGGTGGGTTCGTGCTGCCTCGGGTGGACTCGTGCATCGTGCGCAGCCAACTTCATTCTATTTTCCGACTATCGTCCCTAACCTAAAAGCAATTTCCTGAAAAGTCTCGAGTTGTGTATTTTGTATGTACTTTTGTCACTTGGCAAAAGCAAAAAAACACCGTCAGTTTCTCCGAAAATACTGTGCTTCGTTTTTTTCACGAAAAATCGGAAGTTTTGAAGCCCTCAACTTTATGGGCCAACTATTCAATTGTGAGAACCAGCTTATTATTACTGCCATATTATTGCCATGGTTTTGATAATTGCCATTGTCATTGTTGCGTCAATCGACAAAAAATCGCCTTCTTTTTACACAAAAAACAGGTAGACAAAAACTAGCACTTTTTAACAAATTATAGAAAAAGTATCGTGTCCCACACATTGAAAAAGCGACGATTTAAAACTCGTGTGATAGCCACCCTCGCTCCGCTCGGGTAGCTAACTTCACACTCGTTTTAAATCTCTCGCTTTTTCAACTTGTAGCACAATATACTATTAGACCACAAAATCACTGTGGTCACATCAAAGTCAAATTGCTTTGTCGCATGTCAAAAGTTGTTCCACTAAAGACTCAAGCAATTCCTAGGCTGGAACTGTGCGGAACTGTTTTGCAAGCAAAGTTGTGTAACAAAGTAGAACTCGCGTTAGATAGGCCTATTCATGAAATCCACTACTGGACTGACTCAACCATCGTTTTGGGATGGATTAAAAAGAAACATAAAAATATAACCGAGACTTTTATATCAAATCCCATTGTTCAAATACACGAGTTAAATAACATCATATTTTGCCGACATGTTCCTACTAAAAGCAACCCAGCTGATAGTTCATCTCGAGGCGTAACTCCAAATGAAATATCCGATCTAAAACTTTGGTGGTCAGTCCCACATTTCTTACTTGAAAACAAAAAAGAATGTCTAGTTCCAGAATCGTCAACCATTGACTTACCGGTTGCGAATAATGTATTTCATGCTCAAAAAGGAAATAAAGAAGTAATACTGGTAGATGATTCAATAATTAATCAATTCAAAATTTTGTCGAGATTAATTCGAGTGAGCGCGTACTGTATACGATTTGCACGTAACTGTAAACTCAAAAACAATGAAGTCAACGGTCCTTCAAATAACGTAGAATTTCGAGAATCATTACTAGCTCTTGCTCGATTATCTCATACAGCAGAAGACAAAAAACACCCCATCGTTATTGACTCAAATCATACATTTAAAAAACTACTCTTTCAGCAGGAACACATTAAGTTACTTCAAGCAGTGCCTTATTTCTTATTAACAAACATACGAGAAACTTTCTGGCCAATCAGTGGACAAAACTTAACACGTAAAACAGTTCGCGATTGTATAAGGTGTTCCAAAGTCAAAGCAAAGTCGATGACTCCAATTATGGGAAATCTTCCCTCAGCTCGCGTATCATATCGCCTCTATTTTACATACATTGCTGGAGTCGATCACGCCGGTCCTTTTTCTATCAGAGATGGAAAGGGGCGAGGTTGTAAAATAACTAAAGCTTATGCTAGTTTGTTCGTGTGCTACACAAATAAAACATCGCACGTAGAGCTGATTTCAGACGCTACTACGAAGATATACATAGCTGTTCTGAAGCGTTTTGCTTCAAGACGCGGAAATCCAGCGAACATTTTTTCTGAAAAAAAAAAAATTTTCTAATCGGTCGAACTTTTACTATCGTGGCCGATACAAACTTGATCGATTGGAAGGAAGAAAGACTATCCAGTTGGCAAACGAATTCATGTCCAAGAAGTTGGCTCCGTAATTTTTTTTTTTTTTTTTTAACAAAAGTTGTTCTGAATTGTGCTAGATTTGTGATGAACTATGCCGCAAATTTTTTTTCGAAACAATCAAAATATGAGCGAGGATTTAAAAAAAAAACTTTCTAGGGCCAGCACCGCCATTTTGTATTTTTCAAGAAAAAAAAGTTGTGCTAAATTATGTTAGGTTTATGCTCTATTGTGCCGTTGAGGATTTTTTGGAAAAGTTAAAATTTGAACCGGAATTCACAAAAAACAGTTTTTGAGACACCACAAACCAAAATGTAAAATATGCCAATTTCGAACATCTAAAAGTTGTGCTGGCTTCTGCCAGGCCTGCAAAACTATTATTGTATTACATACTTTTTGCTTAGAACCATATTTTTTGGTGAAAATCTAGTTTTTTTTCCTCAAAATAATTGTTTGAATCCAAAATTTTTCAAAATGCGAATTTCGAAAAGTTGTGCTAAGCGTGCACAACAACTATCCTAAGTAAAAAGTGTATGAAGCAATAATTGTGTTTTCACCAAAAAATATGGTCCTAAGTAAAAAGTGTATAGGACAATAATTGTTCTGCAAGCCTAACACAACCCAAAATAACTTTAAGATTTTCGAAATTGGCATTTTTTACATTTTTGTTTGTGGTGTCTCAAAAAATGTTTTTTGTGAATTTTGATTCAAATTTCAAGTTTTACAAAAAATCCTTAACGGCATAATAGAGCACAAACCTAGCACAATTTAGCAAAACTTTTTTTCGAGGAAACAAACTGGCAGTGCTGGCCCTAAAAAGTTTTTTTTAATTCTAGCTCAAATTTTGATTTTTTCGAACAAAATTTCACGGCACAGTTTAGCACAAATCTAGCGCAGTTCAACACAACTTTTGTTTTTTCCAAAATACAAAATGGCGGTGCCAACTTCTTGGACATAACGATTTCAACAAAATTTGTGGAACCGCTGTAAGAAAAAAAATATATTTTTGAGCTCCAAAGGCCAAAAAAATGGAAGGAGCCTTATCCCATGTTTAAGAAAGACACTTTGGTCCTTCTAAAGGAAGATAGAACGCTTCTATCGGATTGTGACTAATTATTATACACTTGGATTTAAATTATTCGTGAAGCATATAAACAAATGAACAAATAAACGAATCTTTACGTAAAAACAGTCTTTTTGTAGATCTTTCTTGAACCTACATTTTTTAACTAAACTCTTTTTCTGTCAGAACAACAGGTTCGTTGCAATAAACAAAAAACCGGGTCTTTCTATCATCAACGATTGTTTACACATACAGTGGGTGATAGGATGTACCTATACTCAAACATGTAGGCTTACGTTGTACATGTCAACACCACAAGAATCCCAAGTCCAACTTCAGGTATCAATTAACGCACAAAATGAGCCTTTTTCATGGAGCGTCTGGAGAGTCTGGACAGGAAATGTTGACATTTCCTGTACAGATTCGGGTGCGCGAACCCTGTGCACGATCCTTACAGGTTCCTGTATGAGAATTTTCAGCTGGGACGTTTCCTTTCCTCAATCTACTTCTGTAATTACGTAGCAGGAGATATATGTTTATTACTATTTTCTAAAAATATTTAAATATTTTAATATATCAACAAATGAAAAATCAAAAATTCATGTCATCGATTTTGCTCATGTTTTATTAATTCGGAGTGTTTGGCAGGGTCGGGGGACCAAATTTTTCCACCGTGTGGAATTTTGTAATTATACTGGAGAAAGAGTTGGGGCGAAGGGGGTAGAAGGAGGAGTAAATAAGGGAGAATAGCAAAATTCCAGGTATGAAATTTGTAAAGATATTGCCATTTAAAAATCTTGAATCATTTTCAAGACTTCAACTAACCCTACAAGAAAATCTTCCTGAAACAAGCTTCAGTTCATCAAACTATAACAGACAATTATTTTTAAATAAGCAATTAAAAATCGATATATTATAATTAATTTTTCTTAAAATACAGTTTCAACCCGTTTGGAAATTATGATTTTCCCCAGCGGGACCTCTTTACTATGCTGAAACTATTGGGAATACGTTAGCCAAACTGCGCAAGTCGATAGACAAACGTCTACGTGCTAATTTGCATCGGCACCCGGATTAACCCTTATGTGCGCACCCAGCGTTCACCACGTTGATGTGCACCCAGGGTACTCAGGTACCCACCTCTAGTTTAAACTATTTTTTGAGCGCGGATGTGAATGTAATCATTTTTCATTGTAACATTTTTTTTATGTATAAATATGGAAATAGCTACTCAATGAGTTGAATCGCGAGGATCCGGAAGCTCAGATAAAAAGGATAAATGTCAAAAAATTATCAGCAGAAATGTGAGGTGGTGGGCATCCGGGTACCCGGGTGCGCACATAAGGGTTAGAAGGAGAAATGGTAGGTCCCCCCTCCACTATGATAGGGCTATAAAATGTAGATCTCAAACCCAAGGCATTAGTTCAGTTTTATACATCGTATCACTATCACTGAAAAAAAACAGAATTTCTGGTTAAACAATTCTGCATTACTTTTTAAAAACTTAATCAACAATATTGTATTGTTAACTTGAAGTTTACTTGTTCGCATTGCACAAGAAACAATTCAAATAGTTTTTGATACTGAATGAGATAGTGATCTCAAAATATACAAAGTCTAAAGTCAGCATTACTACTTCAAATTGTAAAAAGAAGGATTACTAGAACAAGTAGCTTCAATAACTATTTGAAATAGTACATTTGAACATGTAAACTGTATGAATAACTAATTTTCATAGTAAGCAAAGAATTGTGAGTTTGACTTTTGCAAGTGAGTTCGATCTACTTTTTCGCATTGCAATAAGCACTGCGCGAGATTGTTAGCCTTACTATTTGAAATTGTGAGTTCAGTGGCACAACTAGAAACGTGTAGGCCCCCTCCGCAACATTTTTTAGGCGGTCCGTTTCAAATTAAAAAAGAAGAACGACTTATAAGTTGCTTATCAGTAAAACAACAGATTTTCGATTTTCAATCTATAAGACAGACCACGCACTGACATTTTACAAAATTAAATAAATAGAATGAATGAAGTCTGAAACAAAGACCTTGGATTCTAATGGGCCCAAGTGGGGAACCATACATAACAATTTTGTGAGGCTCTTCACTTGGGGTGATCGCTAGAGAGATTGATCAGCAACCTGGGTCGGAGCAGTGTTGCGGAATAAACGTGTCATTTGAATAAATGACACGAGAATTCCAGATCAATCTAAACCATATATACCTAACACCTATATACCTATCTACTTTACACCTATATACCTATCTAACTTGTACCTATATACTCTATACCAATGCACCCATATACCCAATACTATTTTCCAACCGAGCAAGTCACGCCTACCCTGAAAGGGAAATGGCTTAATGGTATAGTAATCGGAAACTATTTTATAATGTTTTCTCTTTTATCATAATATCAGTTGAGATAATTATTATAAATGAACATAGTGAATAACTCTACTTTATACTTCTATACTGTTTTTTTGTTTTGTACAAAATTTTCAGAATTTAAAAATATTCTTTAAAAAAAGAATACTTTTTTTTACATTATTTCTACTATGGAATGTTCTGCTTATGATATTTTTAATTTCTTATAACACTAAAATTGGTTACGATCGTACTTGATTAAGCCACCTAAGTTCAAATATTATATTATTTGGAAGAATTTTTTTTTTAGTAGAATAATACGTTGTTTTCGACATATCATTTTTTGAACCAATAATGAAAAAATAATTTTTAATAAAATTTGAGTTCAAATTAATTTCCAATTTTAACGTAGTACTAATTTTTTCAACCTTTTCACATTGATATTTGTAAAAATTACTACCATTTCATGAAAAAAAAAATATTTTCTAATTTTTTTTCAGATTTTCAACAACAATAAAATCTACCATACTACTATGATATCGCGATCTTTGATATTACAGGGATCACAGCGTAAAAGGAGCTCAAAAAAGGGGAAATAGGGTGGTTTTCGCGCGAAAAACGGGAAAATAGGGGAAAGATTAAACATTTATTCTCATATGTCGAAAAGAACAAACAACCTTTTCGTAAGAAATGTTACATTTTCAAATAACTTTGAATGATTTTTCAATGATTTCTGCCATTCAAGATTTATTTTTCAAAATTGGATATACTTAGATCGTTGGAAACCCATCCGAAGTGAAATAAAAAAGTCCGGGAAAAAATCAAATTAGTTAAATGCATAATTTTGATATGTTTGACATCGTTCTCATAAATATTTCTTTCCAAGATTTGTCATTTCATCCTTAATATAATTAATACTTTTATTAAATATTAATACTTTTTTTTAAATTATTAATACTTTTATTTAAAAAAAAATTTCCCTTATTGAAAACTTTTGGAAAATATACAAAAACATGTTTTTTGGATTGATTCGAACCTGAAATTGAGTCACCTTGAACCAAAGAAACATGTTATTATTTTTTATCCATGGGAAACATTTTATTCGTGGTGTTTATTTTTATACCATTAAGCCATTTCTCTTTCAGTGTAGGCGTGACACTACCCGATTCGGGTAGTGTTTCTAGGTGGATAGTTTCTTGTAGTAAATAACTACTACAAGTGTGGGCTCACCACACCCACGGTGGGCCAACAGCTCGCAGTATTCTGGAATGGTCACCCATCCAAGTACTAACCGCGCCCAACGCTGCTTAACTTCAGTGATCTGACGAGAACTGGTTTTTTCAGCGTGGCATGGCCGTTTAACATGGCATGGCTGTATAACGTTCGAAAATCGCAAAAAAAGATATGAAATCCCAAAAATCCTAATTCACGACAAATATTTTTTTCGGAAAAAGAAAAATAAAAAAATTTTTCTTTGGTTCAACCTGAATAAATTTCAGTTTCGACATATTCAACTTTTTTTTAAATGTGTGCATATGACTTAATCAAAAAAAAACATGTTTTTGCATATTTTCAAAAAAATTGTAACTGAGCAAGAAATTTATTTTTAACTTTCGCAATTTTCAATTTTCAATGAGTAAGATAATTTTTGAACAAAATAGTTGAATTTTTGAATTAAGAACAACAGTTTTTAACCAAAAATCGAATAGTTATATTTTCGTTTCAAAAAATTAATTTTCAATTGAAAAAACTGAATTTTCTACAATGCAGTTGATTTTTCAACACGAAAATATGAATTAATAATTAAGAAGTTAATTTTCAACCAAACATTACAATTGTTAGTTGAAAAACCTACTTTTTAACAAACAAGAAAAAACTTTAACTAAAATGATGAATTTTTAACTAAGAAATGAATTTTTAAAAAAGTTGTTCAAAAATCACCAAACTATTGAATTTTCCAGAGAAAATTCAAATTTTCTACAAAACAGTTGAATCATTAACCCAAAAACACGAATTTTCAACAAGAGTTGAGTTTTCAACCAAAAAAGATTTTTTAGCCATGGAAGAAAAAAAAATTGTATTCAAAATGTCGAATTTTAAAGCAAGAAGATGATTTTTCTACAAAAAAAGGACGAATTCTTAACAGATTACATAAATTTTTAACCAAATATTTCAATTTTCAAAATAAAAAAGATCAACTTTGAACCAAAAATGGAATTGCTACATTTTCATTTCAAGAAACTAATTTTCAAATGAAAAACCAATTTTCTACCTATTTATTGAATTTCCGTGCCAAAAAAAGTACTTTCTATAATACACTCGAATTTTCAACTCAAAAATATAAGCTTTCAATACAAAAAATAATTTTTAATCAAAAATTGCAATTTTCAGTTTGAAAAAGTGCATTTTTAACAGAGTAGTTTGATTTTCAACCAAAAAGACAGCTTTTCAACAAAATAAATATATTTTCAACCAAATAGTTACATTTTTAACCAACTTTCTGCCAAAAAATATAACTTTTGAACGAAATTTGAACATGCAAACAAATAGTTGAATTTCCAACTAAAAAAGATCAGTTTTCAAACACAAATGGAATAGTTCAATTGTGAGTTTAAAAAATTTAATTTTCAACAAAAAAAAGTTTCAACAATAGTTAAATTTTCAAGTAAAAATTTAAGAAAATTAAAAATTGCTCAAGTTAGAACATTTAAAATTTCAGTTGATGAGTTTGGAATATTCCATTTTTTAATTAGGTATTTAACTTTGTACATTTCAACCAAAATGTATTAATCTTCTAATACTTATTTAAAAAATAATATATATTTTGTAACTGTTCCAATTTTATATTGGATAATAACTTCTGTCGGCAATTTTCACATTTTCAACTTGCTTTAAAATGTTTCATCTTCAAATTTGTTTAAGAGTATTTATTTGTAATGGTCTGAACTTGGAACGTGTACCTTATTTATTCATAAATAATTTATTTAAGTGCTATAATTGCTTTAATTATTATTCAATAATGGGTACAATTAAAAAAATATCGTATATTTAAAGAGAAAAGGGGAAAAGGGGGAAGGTTTTTGAGAATAGGGGCGAAAAGGGAAATTTCAAGAAAAAAGGGGAAACGAAGAAAAACAGGGGAAGACTGCACCCTGATATGAATTTCTCGGAACCGAATATTTTTTTTTTAAACAGTTTTTATTCTAATTCAGCATCCCCATATCTCATGAGAAAAATTTTATTTGTGCAAAAAATTTAAAGTTAAATCACAATTCAACGTTTGTCTCATCTTAAAATAGTTATTTCGATTTTGCATTTGATATATTATTACGATGTTTAAACTATTTTTTATTTATATATCAGTTATGTAAATGAATGTTGCGTTTTAAATAAAGTGAGGTGATAATAAAATCAAATAAAAATTCCGAAACTTTCATTCGAAAACATTTTTTCAAGCCTTAATTTTCAATAATACAAAATATATGTACTTTTTAAAAATTGTAATTCAATTCATTTTAGAATAATATACATATAAATTAATAATAATATATTTACTGTGTGAGTTAATACTTCTAAGCAAACTATTTTTCCCAAGCTCGTTACAAAATATTAGAAATCATCAGTAAGAGATTAATTAAAAAAATTTTAAGTAATTATTTATTATAATTTCTCAGCTGGCCACGTTTTTCTCAGAGAAAATGCTTGACCGAGAGTTTGTCAGAAAAATCTAAGCGGTTCCGTAGGTCACTTGACTAACACTTGCGCTAGATTTAGGTTTTAGGACAGGTTTTAGGTAGTTAGGTAGGGTTCGATTCCCCAGCGGGGGCGATTTTTCAAAGCGTTTGAGCGTGCGATCATATGTGTAATCTCTGTGCGTGCAATTGTGTAAGAATAATCGTAAATTAAGTGCAGTAATAATCATATATAAAATAATTTTTTCCTTTTCAAATCGATCGATGGTTCACATCATTTTTGTTGTCGAAAGTTTCGAGCTAATCTATTTATAAATCGTGTATAGAATGCGTGCAGAGTATATATACATATACATATATGCGTTACAATGCGAAATCGGCAAAGTTAGTCTTCACAGAAGTAAGGCATACTACACGAAATAGTAACTCTTATTCTCCTGAGTGTGGACGGTTACCAACTGGTGCAGTGCATCCTACTATTTGAAATTGTTCAACCTACTCTTTTAAGAAGTCAGTTTAAATAACCTGAATGCCAAATAGTAATTTTAACAAAATTCACCGAAGAAAAGCTGCGGTTCAATTTAAAATAGTTAGAGCTGCTGGTTCACAGAGTTTTTTTAACGATCCACTTTTTTCCGTGCACCATTTACTTTGGCGATTTATATCTCTGTAATTACCAATAAAAAATGTTTTCCGTTACAGTTCAGATATTGATTTCATCAACTTTCCATTAATCATAAGAATTTGTTGTAAAAATAAAAATTTGACCTTCAAAAATAAAGATCAAGAAGAACTTAGACTTATTTGGAACCTAGGGATTTTTTTTCTTATTTTGTTTCGTCTAAAAAGAAAGCTTACAGGTACCTTGGAGGATCCTGCACATGTTCCTGTACACGAACCTGCACACGAACCTGTACAGGTAATATTGACGGTTCCTGTGTAGGAATTTGGCGAAAGTAACTGCATATGATCCTGCGGAGGAACCTACACCGACAAAGGAACCTTTGGAAGGATGTTGTAGATGTTACTGTACAGGTTTCTTTGCGAAGTAAATTGACGCGCGGGTTCCTGTACAGAAACGCGTATAGGAAAAAACTTAAGCTTTTTTACATAAACCACCATCCAATTACAATAGGACTACACTTTGTCCAGCAAGCTTGCGAGTCCAGTCGAACCCGATCAATGTGTAGTTTGGGGCAGTTAAGAAATAATTACCTATACATGATTCAATTCCTATAATTATTTTAAAATTAGAAACTATTTTTAAAAAGAACATTAAAAATTGTACATTTTTAAAGTAGTGGCCTACAACATTGTGAAATTTAAAATTCGAAACCTCCAAAACTGAACATGTTCAAATTTAATGCCCGTAAAAATGTAAGCATTATTTTAATCTGGTCACCAAACAACACTAAGATACCAAAAGTATAAATTTAGAAATATGTAACATTCCTGATTGATCATTAAGAAATAAGGAAACTTTAAAACAAATATTTTCAAATTTAAGCTTTGGAAAATAAATAAGTTTAGTTTCAAGGCCTCAAAAAGTAAACTATTTTATAATCGCGCATTCAAAACTATAATTTTAAATTGAAATTATAGCAATTTCAAGGATGATGAATATTATCAGTAGGTATCATATCATAGTACCATTTTTAATACTTTGAACATTTGAAGGTTAATTATTCTAAAAACGTTGAAAGTTATATGATTTTTAATTGGAAACTTTCATTATTAATAAATCAAACTTGACGCGTTAAATATAAAAACCCTTCCATACTTCGTTAAAGGTTAAAGAATTCTTAAATTAGGATCTTGAAACTAAGTCGTTAAAAATTAATCATTTTCAAATGTGCATCACGGTTTTTAAAATTCAGTCATTTTAATCTAAAGTATAAAACTAATAACCAGGCTCCCCAAGCCTACATTCAATTCATGCGTCAAAGTTTTTGATTAAAAAGTACCTTCTCAATCCCTACCGCGGCGCCACATTCGCCTCAGAACAGGCAAAAGCCTCATCAGTGATGATGGCTATATGTTGGGTAATGTCTGTTATTTGCTGTCATTTGTGGCTACATATTACATTCTCATTCTAATGAGAAGGTATTGGTTTTATGTAAAATTTGACATAGTCGGTTTTCATCAAATGTCCACGTTTTGAGACCTCCTGAGTCAGAAAAAACGATTTTTACGAAGGTGTCTGTCTGTCTGTAGCCACGATAACTTTCGAAAAAATGATCAGATTTGATTGAGCTTTGGCACACTTTTTTATGGCCGAAAAATAGAGAACGAGTTCGTTAACCAGCTATTTTGGATGAAAATCCAAAAAGTGAGCACATTTTGAAAATTTTTGAGACCACTTTTTTGGAAGATTTGAAAATTCTATGTACGGTTATTAGTAGTACGCAAAATGACGAACAAAATATTCTTATGACTTTTCGTGATAAAAAAAAATTACTGGAGTTATAGCATTTTCAAAATTCCAAAAAACAAACGAAAATGAACATTTTAAGCCGAAAAACGCACGATATGAAAAAAAGTCAAGAGGAGAAAAACGTTGATTCCTGAACACCCTATAATATTTTCATGACAACTTTTTGAATTTTTCGAAAAATAAAAAATTCAAATTTTGATCGCACAAAAAATTAATGAAAAATCAAAAAAGCCATTTTTCTGTAAAACTATGCAAGATACCAGAAAAGATCATCTCACCAAAATTGTGCACCTAAAAAAGATCTACAAATTTCTTATCATTCACTTTTTGATATGACGCGTAGTTTTTGTTTTATTCGTAAAAAACAGCATTGAAAATAGAAAAATCAAATTTTCAGACGAATATTACCAGCTACGAAAAAATGACCGAAACAAAATTTGTTCATCCATGGAAGAGGTACAAATTTATTGTGACTCATGTTTCGATAGGATGCGTGGTTTTTGTTTTATTCGTGAAAATAACATTGACAGTGAAAAAAATCAAAGTTTTGAAAAAACAATGCAAGGTACGAAAACATATAAATGAACAAAAATTGTGCATTCAAAAAAGACTTACACACCCGTAATCAATTTTTGTGGTAAGAATATATTCAAAATGAAAAAATTAACTTTTTTGATAAACGGCACAAGCTAAAATAAAATGTTAACTAATAAAATTTGTCGCCTGAATTATATCATTACTTTTCATTTGAAATCAAATACAAATTTAGTAATTTGTATATGAAGAACATATAACACGAAGCACAAAGTGCGCGCTCAGTGTATTTACCAAATCGCACGCCGTAAGTGCGCTCCAACTTTTTTGTTTCTATCATACGGTTCAAATGATTTTCAAATCAAATATCGAGCGCGAAGCGCGAGGGTCTGGATGAGAATGTGTTCCTTAAGCTCGATAGAACCTTGAGTAAATAAAGTTCCTTTTCAGTCTAAAATAAAAATAAATTTAACAATCACTTAATATGTAGAGGTTTTGATAATTTTATAATATTTGCAAACAAACTTTTTCTTTTCATCGAAGTCGAACACGAAGTTCAAAAATCTAGAGGAGCCTAGCGTAAAGCGCGATGCAAATACGCCCGAGCGCGTAGCGCGAGGTGAATACATAATCGAGCGCGAAGCGCGAGATCCAACAGTCGCGCGCCCTAGGCGCGCTCAAAATTGCGAGCGAAGCGAGCCGCGCGCGAAGCGCGCCATGAGAATGTGCCCGCGAAGCGGGCAGATTTTTTTAATTATAATTATATTTAGTTTTTATAAAGAAATATTTAGTCATCGACAGTAACTGTGGAAAGGTAATTCATATCTTTAAACTTACTCTATGGAAGTATACATATATTTTATCAATATGTTAATTTTAAACATCGAAAGTAATCTACTACATAAAATTCAAATTTGTACACTTGAGGGTCGAAACCGGCCACACCGTTGCACAGATAGACTTGAAAATTTATACACGTGTAGATTAGGCACTAAAGATGGTTCCTACGGCAACCCGAAGCGCTAATTTATAATAGTTTTTGTTAAATAATTATACGGCGCTCCGATTCGACCAGCTTAAATGTTTTATAACGCAAAAACTAAAACTTCAACTGATTTTTGGAAAAGGAATTTTAGATTTATTTTTTTTATTTTTATACGGCCATATAAGTCCGGACGCTTGAGTGAATCTGGGACACCCTGTATAAGTCCGGACACTTAAGTCTGGGACACCCTGTAGTGTAGTATATGCTGTACTCAAAACTGAAAAATTACATCCATTTTTGCCTATCTTTTGCGGCTTACGAGATAATTGTTGTTAAACATAACAATAACGGAAGGTTTCCGTCAGGTCCCAATAGAACGTTCCCAAGCGGCGGATATTTTACACATTCCGGGAACGTTCTGGGAACGTTCCGTGCTATTAGAGTAATAACTGAAAATCAATGATAAAGCATTTCCGTACAAGGAATACAACTTCGTGTTGCTCCAAGTAAAAAGAAAATAATTTTATAAGATATCAAACTGACGTATACTAATAGATTGTCACAGTCTATTAGGGTGGTCCAAAAATGCATTGGAAATTTTTTTTTTTAATTTTTATCGGGACACCCCCCAAATTTCTTCGAATCCACGCAAAAATAAATCCATTTTTTTGTTTTGAAAAAAAAAAATGATATTTAGGGGTGGCGCAAGCCCCATGAAATTTAACATGTATTTCCCATAAGAAAAAAAGACGTTTTTGTAAATCTTATTCAGAATCCTCAATATTATCTCAATCGAGTTGAAACTCAACATTTCTCTTCAAAATTAGCCATAGAATACGAATAAAATATCACTTTTCAAAAACCAACACCATAAGTCTGTTTTATAGGGTCCCAAAGAAACCCCATAAGTGAAAAAATGGGTTTTGCGAGTTTTTGGCGCTAAATATGATTTTTTTGCGGTTTTTTCAATGCGAATTGTTTCCAATACATAAAATATTACTTTATACTGAAAATTAGATATTTTCATGAATTGTTTAAACAATTTATTATTGTTTTTAGCAATTTTCTCATAGAATGGAGTTAGAAAGACGCGGTTTTTTAACAAATTTTCCATTTGTTGTCCAATTTTCAATTAGAGAGAAGTGATAGTTCATCAATGTTAACAATAGTGATTGTTTAAACAATTTATCATAATTATTAACAATATTATATTTGAATAATGCTAGAAGGATGCGGATTTTTTTTTAATTTCTGGCTTTTTGTCCACTTTTCATCTGTAGTGAAGTAATAATAAATTTAAGTTAACAAAATAATTGTTTAAACAATTTATTATAATTATTGATAATATTATATTTGAATAATGCTGAAAAGATGCGGTTTTTTTTTAGTTTCTGGTTTTTTGTCCACTTTTCATTCGGAGTGAAGTAATAATGGATTCAAGTTAACAAAATAATTGTTTAAACAATTTTTTATACTTAATAATAATATTATAATTGAATAATGCTAGAAAGATGCGTTTTTTTTTAATTTCTGGCTTTTTGTTTAATTTTCATTTGGAGTGAAGTAATAATAAATTCAAGTTAACAAAATAATTGTTTAAACAAATTATTATTGTTTATTACTATCTTCATCTATATCGATTGCGCCTGATAGTTGCGGTTTTACGGCAATTTTTACTTTTCCGTCCTTTTTTCACTGAGTGAGGTAATAATTAATTAAAGATAACAGAAAAGTTGTTTAAACAATTTAATATTGTTTATAACTATCTTTTCTCAGATAAGTGCTAGAAAGTGGCGGTTTTTTCTAAAATCTTTCACTTTGCTTCGCATGCTTAATTACTAACAATTAATATATAAACATTAGAGATTTGCAATTCCAAGTTTTTCTTTTACGCTTTGCAATAAAATTCTTGTTATAATCCAAAAAAAAACTTTTACAAGTCATTTAAAGACCTAGTCCTTCCACCTATTCCTAAGTGTTCTATTCTTTGTTTTTGCCTCTTGTGTAAAATAGTTTTTTTTTAAATTAATTTTTTTAAGCATTTGGAAAAGAGCAAAAATAATTCACTTAAAACTACAATACCTTTCGAAAAAACATTTTTGTTGTGGTTGACTTATTACTTGTTCATAAATAAAAAGGCGATGCAAAGTGAAAGATTTTAGAAAAAACCGCCACTTTCTAGCACTTATCTGAGAAAAGATAGTTATAAACAATATTAAATTGTTTAAACAACTTTTCTGTTAACTTTAATTAATTATTACCTCACTAAGTGAAAAAAGGACAGAAAGGTAAAAATTGCCAAAAACCGCAACTATCAGGCGCAATCGATATAGATGAAGATAATCATAAACAATAATAATTTGTTTAAACAATTATTTTTGCTAAATTTAATTAATTATCAAGTCACGCCTAATAAACAATAAACAAACAGTAGAAAATTTCAGAAAAAACCGCAACATTCTACCGATTAAGCAAAGAGAATATTATCAACAATGATAATAAATTGTTACTTCACTCCAAATGAAAATTAAACAAAAAGCCAGAAATTTCAAAAAAAAAAAAAAAAAACATCTTTATAGCATTATTCAATTATAATATTATTAATAAGTATGATAAATTGTTTAAACAATTATTTTGTTAACTTGAATTCATTATTACTTCACTCCGAATGAAAAGTGGACAAAAAACCAGCAATTAAAAAAAAACGCATGTTTTCAGCATTATTCAAATATAATATTATTAATAATTATAATAAATTGTTTAAACAATTATTTTGTTAACTTAAATTTATTATTACTTCACTACAGATGAAAATTGGACAAAAAACCAGAAATTAAAAAAAATCCGCATCTTTCTAGCATTATTGAAATATAATATTATCAATAATTATAATAAATTGTTTAAACAATCGCTATTGTCAACATTGATGAACTGTCACTTCCCTCTAATTGAAAATTGGACACCAAATGGAAAATTTGTGAAAAAATCGCGTCTTTCTAACTACATTCTATGAGAAAATTGCTAAAAACAATAATAAATTGTTTAAAAAATTCATTAAAATATCTAATTTTCAGTATAAAGTAATATTTTATGTATTAGAAACAATTCGCATTAAAAAAACCGCAAAAAAATCATAATTAGCGCCAAAAACTCGCAAAACCCGTTTTTTCACTTATGGGGTTTCTTTGGGACCCTATAAAACAGACTTATGGGGGTGATATTTGAAAAGTGATATTTTATTCGTATTCTATGGCTAATTGTGAAGAGAAATGTTAAGTTTCAACTCGATTGAGATAATATTGAGGATTCTGAATAAGATTTACAAAAACGTCTTTTTTTCTTATGGGAAATACATGTTAAACTTCATGGGGCTTGCGCCACCCCTAAATATCATTTTTTTCCAAAACAAAAAAAAATGGATTTATTTTTGGGTGGATTCGAACAAATTTGGTGGGTGTCCCCGTAAAAATTCGAAAAAAATTGGTTTGGACCACCCTATTGTCACACTGATAAAAACATGTGATTCAATCTTTTTTTGGTAAATTTGTAACATATTTTAGGCATTTAATTTCAGAACTTTGATAAATTTTGAAATTGATAAATGCATACGGGGGACTCAAATGTCGCATTCTACAATGAAAATCGTTACAACGCTGACTTCTTATTTTACCTAACTGTGCTGCAATAGGGTCGTTGCATGATTTACAACAATTGCATTTTCCATTAAACCATTATATTACCCATTACACTGGTTAAAGAAAATGTGGATGAAATACTTATTTTCGGAGAATATTTGAAAAATAAATTAGTGATATTTTAAATACTTCAAGGACCTTGAATCGATTCTTAATAGCATAGCTATCAAAGAATAATAAATAATTTAGTTATTTACTGTTTCTCAGAAATTATGGAAAAAATTTAAAAATAATATCATTTGTCACATTTTAACACTATTTTATTTAATATTTATGAAATTTTATAAAATTATCAATTTTTCACTGGATTCTTTAATTAATACTATTTTTGTCAAAAATGCTACATTCTTTGTCAAAACGTACAAATTACTTTAATTTTTTTGGTTATTACAAATTTTTAGGCGGACATGAACTTAGCATAGGCCTACACGTAGAACATACCTCCCAGTGGGCACAAAAGTTGACGACGTCTTTACGACATCATCAGGAGATCTTTACGACGACTTTATACATTCTATGTCCATGTCGTTAAGATGTCTTTACGATGTCGAAAAGACATCCTAGGCTCGTACAACGTCTTTACGATATCGTAAAGACATCTTAACGGCATGAGCCACTTGGACCAAGTCCCAAGAAAAGAAAAGGGTTTTTCGGCATGTGTGTTATTTTGGCGAATTTACATATTTAAAAATGTAGATATTTTAAAATGAAATAATAAAATAGAGACTTCACAAAAATTCGGTTTTTATAGTCCAAATGGATATCTATTTTCATATTTTAAATTAAACATGAAAATCAAATTAATTTTTTTTGCAACTACCCTATTCCTCAGGTATATTTTATAGACAAGTTTTTGATTTTCACTCGTAAAATAGTATATTATGTTTAATTTCCACAAATTACATAAAGAAAAAAAATAATTTTGTAATCCTTTCACCATCTTTAAAAGACCCAGTTCAAACGAAGGAAGTCATCCTTCCTAGCACCCGGAGCCGACACAGGAAATCTCAGACGCACCCACCGAAACACCCCGCTTTCTTTGGTCTCGATTTAATGTTTCGTTTCCTTTCTAACGATAAGGGACTACAATTTTATAGAACTGGCAACGTTGTTAAATGCAGTTACGACTATAAGAAAAAATACATTCGTGTCAGTTAAATATAATTATAAGGTACGTGTATAATGAAAATAATAATTAGTGCTTGTCATTTTCCTTTAGATTTGAAAGCTGGAAAATTAAAATAGTATTCTTATTATCTATTGACGTATGCGGTAAAAAGTATTGATCAAGCAAATCGGTTTTCATAAATTTATCCAAATATTATTACTTTTACGTGCAAAAAGAGTTTGGTTTAGAATTTAGTCTAAAATGTGTTCGAAGTTTATTACCCCGGTGAGAAGTTTCCGATTAAACAAATTAAAATGCTTAAGAATATCGTCAACTTTTAAATGTTTTGTATAGGTTAGCAATCCCGTTTTTGAAATATGCGTTTCAATTCCTTTTAGTGGACAAAATTGCGCCTCACTTTAATCCTGTGTAATTCGAGCAATAGTTTGAACACATTTTAATTCTTTTGACAATGATAGAAACTAAAATCAATATAATCCTATTTAATGACATGAACACAGTGGGCACAAAATTTGGCGACGTCTTTACGACATCGTTACGACAACCTATGTCCATGTCGTTATGATGTCTTTACGATATCGTAAAGACGTCGTACGATCTGACGATGTCTTTTCGACATCGTAAAGACATCTTAACGACATGGACATAGGATGTCTTAAACTCGTCGTTAATATCTCGTAACGATGTCGTAAAGACGTCGTCAAGTTGTGTGCCCACTGGGAAGCGACCTCATAAGTTGCAGTAAATTTAATTCCCTCCATGAAGTATTAAATGTCAACATTTTAATCCGGAACAATTCCGTTTAACTGAAAGTGCATTCAATGCAAACCCGAACAATACGAATATCGACGAATTTAAAATCATCTATAAACCTAACTAATCCCGCTTTTGGGAGCACTGCTAAAGAGCAGTGCTCCCAATTCTTGAAATTTAAGAATTTTAAATTAGATTAAAATCAAATTCAAAATCCTATTTAACGTCCAGTACTCAAGTTAATGTCTAGAATTCCTGAAAATAAAAACAAGAATCCAGCGACCAAATTTGGATAACCACCATAAAATGCTCCTATTGCAATTAAAAAAAAATCTCTTTCTGAACAAAAATAAAAAAGAGGAAAGAAAAATTGGAAGGCAACCAACCAAATCCCCTTCCTTCTCTTTTTTTATTTCTTTCGTCTTTTCTATTTTTATTATTATCAAATGACAATAAGAAAACATTCATAATATTTACCAACGTTTCGGTGCTCATACAGCACCCATAATAAATAAATTAAATTTCAATTTAGCTGACTTGGATTGGAGGTCATTTCTCACTTGGATCTCAGGTATCGAAGAGCGAGCATCGTTGTTTCGTCACTGTTCCTACCTGCTCTGATATTTCTTACCTTGATAAGGGTGCTGTATGAGCACCGAAACGTTGGTAAATATTATGAATGTTTTCGTATTGTATATATACCATTAAGCCATTTCCCTTTCAGGGTAGGCACTAGAAACACTAACCGATTCGGGTAGTGTTTCTCGGTGAATAGTTTTCTTGTAGTTATAAATAACTACAAGTGTGGGCTCACCACGCCCACGATGTGCCAACAGCACTCAGTATTCTTGAATGGCCACCCATCCAAGTACTAACCGCGTCCAACGCTGCTTAACTTCAGTGATCTGACGAGAACTGGGGTTTTCAGCGTGGTATGGCCGTTGGCCGCTGTGATTTGATAATAATAAAAATAAAAAAGACGAAAGAAATAAAAAAGAGAAGGAAGGGGATTTGGTTGGTTGCCTTCTCATTTTTCTTTCCTCTTTTTTATTTTTGTCCATAAAGAGATTTTTTTAAAAATTACGATAGGAGAATTTTATGGTGGCTGTCCAAATTTGGTCGTTGGATTCTTGTACTTATTTTCAGGCATTCTATTCGCTTGGTGCAGCGGCGTGGAGGGGACACGAGAATCGACCGTGCACGCGTAGTGGCGAAAAAAAGCAGCAACTCAGGAAGTTTTGCACAGAGTAAACATTAGAAAAGTTACAATAATGGGCCATGCAACTTGTTGTGTAGTGAACTGTAAAAATAATGGTGTTAACAGTAACTGAAAATTTTACGTTTTTCCTGTGGCAAAATATAAACTGGTACAGAGAGAGAAAGGGTATCACCTGTAAGAAGAAACAAGCAGTATTTGACATACCCCTACTTTGACTCATAAGTAATCGGATATACATGTATGTTGAGCATGCTATATATTATTCACCAACTTTTTGTTCAGGCATGATGGACCGCAGTGGATTCCAAAACCAACAGATACAATATGCAGTGCACATTTTGTGAATAATGAAAAAGCAGGAGAGGAATTGAGTCAAAGTAGGGTTATGTCACATACTTGTTTCTTCTTACAGCTGTTATCCATTTCTCTCTCTATACCAGTTTATATTTTGCCACAGGAAAAACGTAAAATTTGCAGTTACTGTTAACACCATTATTTTTGCAGTTCACTACACAACAAGTTGCATGGCCCATTATTTAAACTTTTTTAATATTTACTCTGTGCAAAATTTCCTGAGTTGCTGCTTTTTTCGCCACTACGCGCGCACGGTCGATTCTTGCGTCCCCTCCACGCCGCTGCACCAATCGAATACATTAGCTCCCAATTCTGTTATCCTTTCGCACTACACATGCGTCGCGTCGACAACATGATTGGTTACAGTTGACGCACTTATTGCAAATGCATGAATGTGTAAATCAATTGTTTACAACAAATAATAACTGTAAAGTGTATAAGAGTATTAAAAATGATTTTCAATTCACATTTGTGATAAAAAAGGTATTCCTTTCTTTAAATTTAAAATCGATAATTTATTTTTAAGGTGTATAATCCAATAATTTTTTTAACTTTCACTTTATGAGTCTATTTTGTGATCAAAGAATTATTTGTAATAACTTGAAAGTTATTACTTGTTGTAAATAATTGATTTACACATTTAATCATTTTAAATAAGCGTGTCAACGGTAACCAATCCAGTTGTAGACGCGACGCGGACCCAGCACATCCTAACCGACCCGAACGTCGCGTCGAGACCATTTTCGGAGGGACGCGGGAGTGTCGATCAGTGTCATGTTTTTGCTGTTTTTCATTTAAACATATTTTTATGATCAGCTTGAACTGCTTGTTGCTATTTTGAACATCCCAGTGGGCACAAAATTTGACGACGTCTTTACGACATCGTTACGAGATCTTTACGACGACTTTAAGACATTCTATGCCCATGTCGTTAAGATGTCTTTACGATGTCGAAAAGACATCGTAAGATCGTACGACCTATTTACGTTATCGTAAAGACACCTTAACGGCATGGGCATAGGATGTCGTAAAGTTGTCATAAAGATGTCATGACGATGTCGTAAAGACGTCGCCAAATTTTGTGCCCACTGGGATGCGTGGAGAGTGATGTGCGTGAAAAGAATATGGTGGATAGTGGTTTAAGTTTTTCTTTTAGATTTTCCACGTCAAGATTCATTCCGTACTTGATACTCGATGGTCAGTGCATTTATCACTGCCCGCGAATATCAAATCATGCTTGATGTACCTCGTTCTTCATAAATAATAAACAGAATGGTTTTAGATTCAATGCATTTTTTATAAATGCAAAAAAAAACTTTCTAAGAATAAAATGGCGCGGAACTGATAGTGAACTAGGGTCAAGCCTGGGCCAGGCTCGATGATCTAACATCCCTGTTTGAAATACCGGTTAGAAAACATAAGAAACCGGTTAGAAACCAATTAAGTTTTTACCCAGTTCTAACCGATATCTATCCGGTCTCAATTAAAATTTTTGGAACCTACTCGAATCCTAACCGATTCTTATCCCGGGAATGGCAACAAAATGTTGTGAAAACATTTTCGCCGGTTCTGAACGGTTTTTATCCGGCAAACAGAATCAGAAATTAAATATTGGCAAAAACCAAAGTTCGTTTCTAGTTGGTTCCTACCCGATTCTTACACCGCTTAACCGGCTTCTATACAGCAAATTAGAACCTGAGCTTAAATATTGGCAAACACCGAAATTAGTTTCTAACCGGTTCCTAACCGATTGCTACACGATACTCGACACAGGAAACATTCTAACCGGTTTTTATCCAAAAATTGAAACCTGAAATTAAGTATTGGCAGACTGCAATTAATTTATAACCGGTTTCTACGCGATTCCTACACGGTACGCGACACTGGAAACTTTCTAACTGGTCCTAACCAGTTTCTATACGGCAAATTAGAACCTGAAATTTAATATTGGCAAACACCGAAATTCGTTTCTAGCCAGATTCTGCGTTAGGGAAGTGCGTTGCGTGCATTATATGTATATACAGTAAACTTCCGTTTATTTTAAAGATCCCTGTACGGTCACGCCCGCGGCAGTAGTTGACCAATGAAAAAAAGGTGCACGAAGAGCGGGAAGCCTTGAATTGAGTATTTTTTCACGACGTAATGGGAACACGTCTCACGACGTTTTCGAGAAAATATGCTAAACCTAAAAGTAAATCAGATCGATTTGATACGAACCTGGTACTCTCACCTCAAATTTCGGATAGTTGATTGTATTTCGCGAAACACTTGAAAAATATTACTATCGACACCTTTATAACTTACCTTTGTGTTTAGAATAAAAACTCGTTTGCAGTTGCAGTCCCATGTGATAACCTTTCTGGCTGCTGACATTTCCACCTATCCTAGCATTCTACACTTGAAAACTATTAATATTCAGACCTTTGTAATTTACTTTTACGTTTAGAATATTTTCTCCAAAAACGCTTGTGCAGTGGCAGTCCCACATATGCTAACCTTTCTGACGGCTGCCATTTCCACGTCTAGCCTAGCATGGCCACGAAATTGTGCTGGAAAACTCACTATTCCGCGAAATATTTGAGTCGTGTTTGGATCTATTATATTGAGTTTCAGTTTGCAAATTGTCATACGTCAACAAGAACACTTGAAAGGCACTTGAAAAACACTGAAATGCTAACCGAGCACGACTTTTTCAACTGTGCAGATCGGGACTGCCTAAACAGTTTCCAATTGGAATACATAATATTGCGCAATATACTGGAGTGGGTATTCGCGCACTCGGCCCTTCCGAGGCGAGAGTCGCAACCGCCTCTCGCCCCTTGGGCTGAGAAACTGCGTGGGCCAGCAGTTCTAGGACTTTTTGGGTGTATTTGTCTGTATTAATATTAATAGTATTTATTGATTTCACATCGACCGCGGTTTTTGGCACATGCGCAGTTGAAAAAGTTGCTTAGCGCAAGCGCAGCGACACAAGGCCGGGACAGCCAATGAACGTCGTTGATAAAAATAAACTGCCGAATCGCGGTAGAGGTGGGGGTCCCTCCAGGCTTAAAATAATTGGTCTGGTACGTTTGAAGGACCTTAAAATATAAGAAGTATATATATATATATATATATATATATATATATATTCCCAGTATCGGAACCATTCGGTATTCGGTTTTGATTCCTTGGGAATCGAACCGAAGGGCCTATGACAAAGCCATCGAACGCGTCCTCGGGTTGCGGATAGAGGGTCCCTGTACCAAGGGTTTCTGCTGAATATGGTTACAATAATTAATAAGCAGTCGCGGACAATTGTCCAGGGATGGTCCCGAAGGAATAACTCCTAAGCGAAGGCGTAACAACCGTGCCGAAAGCTGAATGGCACCTGGGAGAGGTGTCTCAAACGGTGACTCTGGGATACCGGGCGACCTCTCAGAGTATCAGCCTTATCCTTGCACGCGGGGCTCTACAAGGATGGACTAACCCTTTTCCCTAGCTGCTCGTGGGAACAACAATGACAACACCAAACATAGTTGTAGGAAGTGCGGTTCAAAACAATCGCACGCGCAGGGCTCCCGACAATGGGTCGGACAACAATGCCGACTACCCTAGAGTTGGGGGAGCCAATCAAGACGGAGTCAATGCGATTGACCGGCGGAATCTCATTACTTTTAAGTGGACGGATCGACTCAGGGACGACCTGCTGGACTGCTATGATACCAGTATGGCGCCTGAACGAATAGGTTACATGGCGCGACTGCATGCTCTGTGGTGCGAGAAACACCCAGAGCTCTCGGATTTTTCGCAAAAACGTCTGCGAAACCGTGCCGAGGACCTCCGGAAAAGGGGTTATATAAGCGGAGCGCCTATACAACCGCAGCCCGAACAAGCCGGCAACAGAGAAAGAGAGGCGACACTGAGACTAACCTCGAACAGGCATCCAATAGAGGAAGAACGATGCTTCAAGACCCGGAGAAACATCAACATTCAGGTTTCTCCCAAGCCCAAAGATCTGACTGAATTGGATGATGAGCTTCGTGGAGATTTTTCTGAAGAATCCGACCTCTGGACTATCAATTGTAGTGTGTACAATGCAGCGAGAACTTTGGCAGATGCAAACCGTAAAACAAAACCAACGGTTGATCATAAGACCAAAAGACGAATGCATCAACTTAGCACAAAGATAGGCTGGGCAAGACAGTACGCGTCCCGCATTCAGTGTGTGATTGACTACATAACATCTGGCAGGACTTTCACTGCCAAGGTTCGACAGTTCGCGGGCGAACTGCGGATCCGTCATCACACAATCAACAAGTCAAAGCTACTGACCATCAGGCAGCATATTGTTGACAGAATGCGAGTACTATCTAACGCTAGGAGAAGTCTAGAGCGGAGAGAGAGGTGGGTCAGAGAAAATCAACAGTTTTCGTCTGACCCATCTCGACTCTTCCAAGACCCTCCAGTTACTGTCGACCATCCGCCCAAACCAGAGGAGGTCGAAGCATTTTGGAGAGAAGTCTACGAGGTCCAACATCCACTTGAAGAAATCTCAAAGAACATAAATAGCTTCAAGGAGCTGTGCAATGCCCTCATAACAGCTGAGGAGGAATGCCCACCTATCACTACCGAGGAGGTGAAAAACGTATTAAGAGGCATGAAGAACTATTCCGCTCCGGGACCAGATGGTATCAAGACCTTCTGGTCGAAGAAGTTTCCTTCAACCCACTAGCATCTGGCCCGAATTTTCACCTCATATCTAAAGTCGGAAGAGCCTATTCCGGGGTGGTTGGTGGAAGGGCGCACAGTGCTCCTGCCGAAGACGGGCAACTTAGCTGACCCTAAGAATTACAGGCCAATAACTTGTCTGAACACACTGTATAAGATCTTCACAGCTATCCTAAATGATAGGATTTTTCGGACAATTGGACCTGTATGGCGAGAGATGTATGAACAACGTGGCTCAAAGAAAGGCGTAGCAGGATGTCGGGAGAACTTGCTCATCGATAGATGTGTCTGTAAAGACGCAGCATCCTATCAGCGATTTCTATCGATGGCCTGGATTAATTACCGGAAAGCTTTCGATTCAACCTCTCATAGACTTATCATCTGTCTGTTAGAAAGCCTAAAGGTTCATCCACGCATCGTGAGGTGCATAGAGACATTAATACCGCTTTGGAAAACCAGATTTACTATCTCATCTGGAAAACATCGTGTGATCACTAACAGTATCACCTTTCAGAGAGGTGTATTTCATGGCGACACAATGAGCCCTCTCCTCTTTTGCCTCACATTATTGCCACTATGTCTCGCACTTCGCCAGTCCGAAGGGTATCTCTGCGGCGAACCTGGAAACTGAAAGCATAAGGTCACTCATGTATTTTACATGGATGATCTTAAGATCTATGCTAGGAATCAAGAGAAACTACATCTAGCTCTGAAAATTGTCAAAGAGTACACTCAAGAGATTGGAATGGAATTCGGGTTTGAGAAGTGCGCCAAGGTTAATTTGAAGAAAGGAAAACCTAATGGCATCAGCGAAGATCCTGAGCTCGTTGACAGAAGCGCTATAAGACACCTTTGCGCTGGAGAGAGCTATACATACCTGGGCGTGCCACAGAGCCGCATTCACGACGTGACATCTATAAAGGATACTCTCCGATGCAGATACAAACGTCTCATCCGGCAGATTTGGTCTTCCGAACTGTCGGCGAGAAACAAAGTCCCGGTAGTACTCTATTCATTTGGAGTGGTTCCATGGACGAAGGACGAGCTCAGATCCCTTGATATAGAGACGTGAAAGGTTTTGCACATGAACAAGAGCATGCACCTTAAGTCTTCTGTCCCGCGACTTTACATCTCACGCCGCCTAGGTGGTCGCGGAATACTGAATCTTGAATGTCTTCACAACAGACTTATTCTGGGTACAGCACATATAGTTGCAAGTGGACAAGACCCTCTTCTTAAAATGGTCAGGAAACACGAAGAAGTGGGAAAAGGGGCGTTTCTGTACAAAGCAGCGGAGGAGGCTGCTGAAACACTGGGCCTTGATTTCAATATTAGGGGTGAGCTAAATGCATCAAATCTTATCCATCTTGAATACTCACTCCTGAAGGCCCGGATTAAGAAAGCACAGGAGAAAAACTTTCGCGAACAGCTACTCGACAAGAGGATGCACGGCATCTTCCACAGAAATGTGGAAGATCAGTCGATGTCGTATGAGCTAACGTTTGCTTTCCTTACATCACCCGGATTGAAGACGGGCACGGAGGGCTCCATTTTGGCCTGTCAAGACGGTGTCATTTCCACTCTAGCATACCGTCGCCACATTTTGAGCCAAGACTTTCCCGATGATAGCTGCAGAGCGTGCCATGCACACCCCGAGCATCTAGGACACATACTATCTAGTTGTTCAACTCATGCGTGAACGACCTGCATCCAAAGGCACAATGCGGCACTAAGAGTGCTTTATTACCATATCTGTCACTCTTATGGCATTAGCCCAAATACCTCTCCGCTAAAAGCTCCTAGAGAAATAGAGTCAATTGTCGAAAATGAGAAGTGCCGCATATACTGGAACTTCATATTCTCGACAATTGTTTCTGTTGCGCACTCGAGGCCTGACATAGTTCTCCTTGACTTCGAGAAACGAACCATGTTCGTTATCGAATTTTCGGTACCAGCTGACAAAAACGTCACAGTCAAGGAGAAAGAAATGAAAGAGAGGTATAAAGACCTTATAAGGGAGTTGCGACGGTTGTACCCGGAATATTCTGTTAAGCTCATCGTCTTGATCATCGGCGCTCTTGGAAGTGCCAAGGTTTCACTGGTTAATAGCCTGAAAAGCATCCCTGCGTGTCAACAAAATGCTGAGACACTTGCGGGGAAAATATAGAAGGCGGTCGTCCTTGGGTCGCTCCGTGTCCTCAGGGTGCACGAGACTTTTGCCGGATCATCGTATTGAGTTCGTCGCAGACTGTAACCACCTATCTCACGGTCGTGAGACATGGTTACAGCTGAAATTTTACCGCGATTTCGCTGGGAGCGGGTGCAATTTTTCAGATTAGCACCTGCTCCCGGCGAAATCCTGCTGTTGTCCTTATGACAAACTTTTAACTATATATATATATATATATATATATATATATATATATATATATATATATGTTTGTGTGCGTTACAATAAGTTAAGAATGTGTCTCTCGTGTGTCCTACTTCCGTCCTTCCTACCTTCTATTCTGATATACAAATTAGGTTAAATATAGAAGCCCCTATCTAAATCGAAATTTTTTTCGTGTTAGAAAAGACGGTGCGGTGATGTAGAAATTACAGGATTCTGGTGTGTTTTTGATTTGAGTTGACCTTTTTTGTGATCAAACTCAAGTACTGTCTCAGTTTATTTACCACATTTATACATTATTAGCTAAATTATATATACATAATGTATCTAATAATGTATGAATGTACATATATAATTGTATTATATGAATGTATTAAGGTATCAATGGGCCTCAGGCGTTGGAATATGTGAAAATTACAGCTTTTAATTTTGTACATTAAGATCTCCCAAATTTTAAAATCTAAAGAAATTCACAATAATAACTTTTTGAGTGGTCATTCTGTCGTAAAAACAACTGAGATAGTACTTGTGTTTTATCAAACAAAAAAATTTTTTTTTAAATTTGGTAATTTTTGAATCCCGAGGAGAGCAGGTACAGAGGTTAGTTTGTGTACTGATCAAAAAAAAGTTCCCGGGGTTGAATCTTTGAAAGATCTAAACCTAGAGACGGCCCGAATGTTTTACTCCTGAGGAAAACTCAACCGAAGATGCTTTCAAACGATCCCGAAGGGAGTGGACTCCAATCTGAACGAGTTATAGGTTTAGATCCCCCTTTCAGCTCTCTGGAGTTTAACTCCCAGTCCATGCAATATAATTCTAAACTCTGAGTTTCTGATTTTGAAATCTGAACAAAAGCTACTTTGCAGTAATTTATCAATTTCTCACTTATGCCAAATTATATTGTACAAATGTTTAAAACATAACTAAATATTATTATTCAATAATGAGACAATAATATAGTAATTTATTAGTTAAAACTTAATATATTAATAAATTGGTGAATTTAAGAACAATTAATATTTAGTTACAATTGAAATTGAATATAAATTTCTTCATATTGATATAAATATTGAATAATGTAAAATGAGTATCATGAGTATCATGAGCGTTAATTATAATTAATTATAATTAAGGAATTAACTTCATAGAAACTTTTTCTATTATTTCTGGAAACAATTGTGCAGTTTTATTAAAGTTTTCTCAGAGATATTACAACTGATAAAGATTTATGATTTTGAAGGTGAATCATTATTTATTTCCAAGTGATGTCAGGAACGTAAAATTGAATGCATGTGTAGTAATATTCTACGCCTGCTCACAACATAAGTAAATATGCTTTTAAAATAATTCATATACATTTTATAACATTCTTCAGAAAATTAGAAAAGATTTTTGAATATTTCAGATGTGTAAAAAAAGAACGTAGAAGATTTGAAGACAAAAAAATTACAGGATTTTACAAAATATTAGGAAAAGTTTGAGCCTTTTTCAAAGATATTTCCGACTTGAAGAAGTTTGGACGAAATAAAAAATATTTGACTTTTCGGAAATGCTTCCAAGTTTTAAAATATTTTAAATCTATTCAAAAAATCTTGAATTCCTAAAAATATTTTCAACTCACTTTAATTTTTCTTAAAATTTTGGAAAATCATTCAAAATGTAAAAAAACTGCCTTAAAAACTTCTAAATTTTCCTAGGAATTTTAAGAAAATATCTTTATTCAATTGAAACCTTTTAAAATTCTTTTAAAGCTTCTAAGTTTTGGTTTGAAATCTTTGAAAAAAAATCTGCATTTTTTAAAAATCTTTTACAGTTTAAAATTATTTTTCAATCTCTTCAAATCTTCTAATATTTCATGAATTTAATTGATTTTATTTTGTTTATTCTTTAATATTACCAAATTGAAACATTTTGCTTAGAATCTCCTACGCTTTTTCGAAATTTAAGACAATATTTTGAAATCTTTTTCAATTTTCTCTTCAACTTTATTTTTCAAAATAAAGACTCATAGAAAATTTTCCCATTAATCTTAATAGAATTCTTTTCTTAATCCTTTCAAAATTCTCAAACCTTCTAATATTAAAAAAATTTTCAAATTTTTCGTGAATTTTTTGTTTTAAATTCTGCAAAATTAAAAAAATTGTCTCAAAGTCTTTCAGATTTATCTTTGACAATTTTAGAAATACTTTGAAATGTTCTGAAATATTTTTAAATATTATCTTAAAATTAATATTCCGGAATAAAAAATCTTCTCAATTTTTCCTAGGAACCTGAATAATTTTTTTTATTTCCTTGAAACCTTGCAAGATTCCTACAATATCTTATAAGTTTATATTATTTTTGAATCGTTTCAAAACTTCTAAGTATCCCTCAAGCTTACTCAAATTTCTTATAAAATCATGCATTGTGGCAAAATTTTGATTTAAAATCGTTTACACTCTTTTTAAAAATGTTAGGAAATGATTGAAAATTTGGGTATTCTTTTTCAATTTTCTCTTAGAATTCATTTAGAAAAAAATCATTTAAAATTTTGTAATGAATCTTAAGAATATTTCTTTCATTCTCTTGGCGCCCTGCAAAATTGAGTTTACCTTAAATTTTTTAATCCTGAACAATTAAAATAATTGTCTTAAAGTCTTCATATTCTTTTTCCACACATTATGAAATCTTCAAAACTCAAAATTATTCTTTTGAAATTAAACGTGAACCATTAAAAATGTTCCCAGAAATCTTTCAACAAATTTAGTCTCAAAATATTTAAAAATTATTAAAAAGCTTTTAAAACCTTTTTTCGAATTCTTCAAAACAAGTTTCGCCCATAATTTAATTCTTCTTATCTCTTTGAAAATTTATAAAAGTGTAGAAATTATAGTATGGTAGCAAAATATTAAGGACAGAATTATTTCCTAATATTAAACAATTATTCACAATTTAATTGTTCTCTTCTAGCAATAATGTTTAGAGACATTTAGAAATAAATTTTATAATGAAATGAAATTATTTATTAGGAAATTGTGATGTGCAAAATTGATGGTGCAGAAAATTCATAAATCTTTATTAATAGATAAGCAATCTGAAAGCAGTCACTAAAAGTTATATTCGCGCAGTGTCCCAACCACGAAGGAATAGTAAAGGTGTTCCTATATGGAGACTCTGATATCGTAAAACGCGAAGGTGTTATGAATTGGCCAACTGTCCAGTCATTTACGTGAAGAGAGAAATGTCCCTAGGTGTTCCAAAAGCTGAATGGCAGAATTCAAATTGTGCGGAGTAAGCAGGCCCGGCGCTATTCTTTTGTTTGGATTTCGCAAAGTTGCTGAAATCTTTGCCGGGGAGTATTTATGAATTTGATGTTTTACAAATTAAATTGTTAGTTGTAAATAATGTTCCCTGAGCGAAACTTTGAACTTGTACTTTTAGAGCATTTTGCAGTTTAGTTAGAAGTTATGCCCAAAAAACATCAAACTCATAAGACCTGCAGTGACAACTCGCGCCACCGTGATCGTATAGGCAACTATTTTCGAAATTTGAATTCAAATTTTTTTAAATTATTTTTCTCGCTGATTATATCGCATTGAACGCGACTTATTCGACTATTGTTAAATTGTTGTATTTTTCCATTTAAAGAATTTCTTCGGAGCAGATTTAATATAATCGTCTCAGCCGATTTTCAAACACAAACAATTTTTGTGCTTCAAAAATGTTAAGCTCATGAATAGGGCCTGTTGAAAAAGACGAATTCTTGATTTTTTGTTCCAAGGGGGTATCACCTCTGCATTTTGTACAATGTATTGTAAAATCGGGTGGGGTGACCTCCAGGACAACCTCGGAACTTAGATAGAGCCCATTTTACCATATCACCCCCACATAAAGACCCAAAATCGCCAATCTCTACCTCAACTCACAAAGACGCTCAAAACTTCTAGAATAAAATCGTCAAACTGGGCCCTTTTCATTTGGTCGTACACATTAGGTCTTAAATATTTCTTTACTCATTTACCTTTTAAATTTTAAACAGTTTATCTCAGAATTACAATATCATTACCAAGATTTATATTATATTCTTTTCAAATTACAGCAATTAGTATAAGAAAATATGATAACTTGTTAAAGGTTCTGCTAAACTTTGAAATATCGCGGAATTTATGCGTACTGCAATATCGTAACAGATCGGCCAATCGTGACTCGAACGACTTCGTGTGAAAAACGTTTTGGATCTCCACTTCTGAGCACTAGTATAGCCGGTTTTACCTTCAAATACAACCTCGAAACATTTTTGTTTACTTTTGAATGTGATGGAGTGCACTTGGGCTAATGTTTGAAAATGGGCTGAGACGATTATTTTAAATCTGCTCCGAAGAAATTCGTTAAATGGCAAAACACGACAATTTAACAATAGTCGAATAAGTCGCGTTCAATCAGCGAGAAAAATAATTTGAAAAAATTTGAATTTAAATTTCAAAAATAGTTGCCTATACGATCACGGTGGCGCCAGTTGTCACTGCAGGCCTTACGAGTTTGATGTTTTTTGGGCATAACCTCTAACTAAACAACAAAATGCTATAAAAGTACAAGTTCAAATTTTCGCTCATGGAACATTATTTACAACGTTTACAACTAACAATTTAATTTGTAAAACATCAAATTCATCAATACTCCCCGGCAAAGATTTCAGCAACTTTGCTATATCCAAAAAAATAGCGCCGGGCGTGGTTACTCCGCGCGATTTGAATTCTGCCATTCAGCTTTTGGAACACCTAGGGACATTTCTCTCTTCGCGTAAATGACTGGACAGTTGGCCAATTCACAAAACGTTCGCGTTTTACGATATCAGAGTCTCCATGTAGAAACCCCTCAAGGCCATGTTATACATTAGTCACGTGACCCAGCCAGTCCTGAGATCGATATCTTTTGTCCCATATTTAAAAATAAAAGTTAAAATAGAGCGGAAAAAATTTGGGTAAATATTAATAAATATAAAAGGACAGTGTCTGGTAAAGCATAGATTTGGGGAAGAAAATAAAGTTATTATTGGAATAACAAATATCGACCGGCAATCAAGCGATCTGCATTATCACCAGTGCTGATTATCAAGTGTAATTTTTGCAACCGATGTTTGCATCATTTTCCTCAAGACATGTGAGCCAGAACCTCAAAAATGTTTCATTGGGAACATTGAAAATTGGTTACAGAGTTCTACAGCACGGTCGGTATTTTTGTGAATTTCCTTATTCATTACAATTTTTTCTTCAACATTTTGAGCCAAATGTTGTATACAAACGCAGATTACAGTTTCCTGATGCTTTCCCCAAAGTTTCAACTCGATATCTCATTTACTGTGGATGTGAGTTGTTGCCAAAAAAATTATCTAAAATTTAGGTCACGTGACTCATGTATAACATGGCCTTAAGGAGTAGTATCCCTGTAAGAGGGGAGTGGGACGAGCGACGTCCAAGAATTCGTTAATGCATGCCACGAATGAGAACTTGAAAGCCAAATCGTGCACATGCGCACTGGCGGTTGTCATGTCAACGATGTCAACACGCGTTGGAAGTTTTGAACTTGTGTATTGAACGAACATAAACAAACGAACATAACCTACATATGCATCGAGATTTTAAAATATAACGTAGGGGAGAGGGTATAAACACGTGACTGCGAAAACAGCTCTACGCATGTGCAGGATTTGGCTTTTAAGTTGTCATTCGTGGCAAGCATTAACGAATTCTTGGACGTCGCTCGTCCCACCTCTGCTCACCAAACACATAGGGTGATACCACTCCTTACTATTCCTTCGTGGTCGCAACCAATCCGGTTTTCGACAACAATGTGTTCAATATTTTCGAGATATTTAGTAACATCGCTTTTTTAGGCAACTAAAAATATAAGTGGCGCCATGCTTGTTTTTTCTAGACGTCATGAGTTTTTAAATCAATGATTACATGAAAATAATTTGTTTCAAGAATTTCACAGTTATTTAAAGAATATCCATTTTTTTGCAGTACATATCGGTTACCTATAGAAAAATCAGGAGAAACATTTTATATCACCAAATTGTCGACAGATTACAATATTTATAGGCACTACTTTCTTTTCTGCGAACACCTAAATTTCGTAAAAATTAGACATTGTTTATACGATGTATTTTCGTACAAAATATAACATTCATTTGATTTTATTGGTTGTATGCGGTTCTTATCGCCGGGATGCATAAAATGCGTTCTGAAAACAAAATGAAAAAACTAAATTGTTGCAACATATCAAAATTGTTTACAAATTCGGCAATATTATTCGAAAAACGGCGTAGTACATAAAAATATTGGAATCTGTCGAAAAATGACAAAATTAATCTTGTTTAAATATTTAAGAGTATTCTCAGAAAACAAAGCAATATAACTGAAAACATTGAAATCTTTTGAGAATTCGGTAATATAAATTGTTTCTTCTGTCTTTTTTAGACAATCCGTACATTCGAAGAAATCTGCATTATTTCTACAATTGTGAAATTATTTAAACATTTATTTTGCAGCTCATGTACCTGCAAAATCAAAAGATTTCGAGAAATGAAAATTATGTAAACAAATGCAAATTAGTTAACAAAGTAGGTATTTGTCAAATACTGATTAATGATGATTTATGACAAAAATAAATGAAAATGCATTAGTCAACAATAATTCAAACTTGTCACTATTTATCACGATTCGAAGAAATATTGTATGTGGTGCCATCCAGTAAAGTTTCGTTTCCAAAAGATGCATCAGAACTGGGAACTGGCAGATTGTGACTCCCTAAGAGATCGAGCTCTTGAGAACAGTATTGGGGTTTTAGCTCTTAGGATTCAGCTCCCTAAAGGGTTTAAACCTATAGATAGATAAACGTTTATTTTTTAGCCTGCTGGCCTTAAAAAATTGACTTGCTTACACTTCCATTTTTTACAGAATTTTCTTACAACTAACCCTTAAAACTAACATCCTTCCACACCTTATATCTAACGCCGCTCGCTCTTATCGCATTGCCTTCCTCGCTTCGCCTCGCCTCGCTCGCATGTCCCTACTTTCTTGCTTGCCTCGCATTACCAAACTCTGCCTCCGCGACTAATACCTAATACTTATCTACTATTTACAATATTTACAATTATTTATATTTACTTCCTCCTCTATTTACAAGCTTTCATTCTCCATTCCTCTTCCTCCTTCCTTCTCTTCTTCTCCATCTTACCCAAGACTCCCTTCACCCATGCTACTGCCCTTTTGTCCCCCCTTTCATGCATCAATACCATGCTACTGCCCTTTTGTCCCCCCTTTCATGCATCAACACCTCCATGCTTATCCCACTCGTTTCCACCTCTACGCACTCCTCCAACCAGTGCTCTACTCTTGCCTCCCCCTTCCCACATAGTTCACACATCCTCTTTTAGCTAGCGAGCCAGAACCTATTAAAACCCTCCATGCACTCACATCTCATCCTCGCTATAAGCTCCTGACTTCCTTTCTCTCCTTTCTCACACAAATATTGCGCTCCCGCCCTTGGCATAATCCACACATAGTTCCCATTAAACCGTGTCTCTCTTATTCTCTCTTCCCCTGCTGTCTTCTCTCTCTCCATGCCGTTTTTCTTAACCAACTCATATACCTTCCTTCCTTCCTCATGCATCCTTCTCACTTCATCCATCTGCAGTTCATTCGTTCTAAAATACCTTACTCTTCCAACCTCCATCTTCCAACCCCCTCTCCTGTTCTCCTTCTCCCACCAACACTCCCTAACCAGCTTACTTCCCCCCTCTTCCAAAAATTTATCCTCATATTTACACGCCCGACTCCCCGCTAGAATCCCTATACTCGTTCTCCCTGTCTCCCGCCTGACAATATAATTAGGCGTGTTCCTTTGCAGCTCCAATGTCCACTTTACATACCTCTCCTGAGTAACATTTACCTCTTCACTTTCCTTCCACCCCCACACCTCTACTCCATACAATAGCATACTCATCACTAGTGAGTCAAACAATTTCATTCTCCTTCCAAAATCATCTGCGAATAACTTATTTCCCAACCCCCACACCTGCCTCATCACCACATTTGCCCTCCTCACTCTCTCTTTTATGTGACCATCCACTCCGCCATTCCTCCGAAACAAGAAGCCCAGGTACACCTACTCTTTCCCCTCCTGCACCGCCTTTCCCTTCCACTTCCACTCCCCTTCCTTATCCCTTCCACCTCCTTTTCTGAATATCATAACCTTGGACTCTACCGCATTCAGTTCTAACCTGTTCTTATCCAGGTATATTCTCAACCTCTTCATCATTTCCTTTAAGGCCTCCTCGCTTTTTGCCAACAACACTATGTCATCTGCATACGCTAGTGACCAAATTCTAACCCCTCCTATCCTGACTCATCCTACCACTCCGGCCTCCAGCTTACTTTCCATATCTGCAATTAAAATCGCAAAAAGCGTTGGGCTAAGCGGACACCCTTGTCTTAACCCCCTATCCATCCAGAATCCCTCCGAAATCCCCTGCCCTCCTCTTACCTTATCTTTCGTCTCTTCATATATCTCCCTTACGCTCTCGATCAGGCCTCTCTCCACTCCCCTATCCTCCATCGCCTCCCGCAACATCCCCCTATCCACCGACGGAAACGCGCCTTTTAGATCCACAAAAAACGCGTACACTTTCGACCCCTTCTTCGCTTATTTTCTATCCACCACGTTCTGCAGAACGTAGACATTGTCGATAGTACCATCGCGTATACTTTATACCCCGTATTCATTAGCGTAATCCCTCTAGAATTTTCCTGCCTATCCCTATCTCCTTTCTTATACAGAGGCACTATTAACCCTTCTCTCCACCCTCGTGGAAATCCCTCTCCCCTCCATACTTTCTTCACTACCTCATTCAGCCTCTCCCTAACCTCTTGTGTACTAAACAGCCATGCTTCGTTCTCTCTCCATCCAGCCCTGCTGATTTTAACCTTCTTAACTTCCTTATATGTTTCTCTATCTCCTCGTCATTCAACTCCTCCATATCTGCCTTCCCCGTTCTTCTACTCCCATCATCTCTCTTTCTTGAATCCGAGCCCTGAAATGATTCTTTAAAAAACTCCCTCCACTCCTCACTCCCTATCTTCTCGCTTATCCCTACTCCACGCTTCCTAAACCTATTTATTATCTTCCAGACATCCCCCTCTGTCTTAACATTTCCTAACTCCTCCTCGAGCTCTTTCTCCTATTTCTGTTCTTTCTTCATACACATCAATCTAAACCCCTTCCTCATTTCTACGTACCCTTTTCGCAGTACCCACTTTCCACATCTTATACTTCCTCTTCACCTTCCTTTTCATCTTTTCACATTCCCTATCCCACCACGGCTTCACCATTCCTTTCTTCTTCTTTTGAATACCTTCTTTTGCACGCACCCTTTCACTTTCTCTTTTAAATCCTCCCATATCTCTTTCACCGTCTCCCCTTCGAAGCGTACCTTCCTAACTGCTCCTTATAGTTCTCTATCGCCTCCGTCGTCCAGCTAACCCTCTCCCCCGTCGACACTTCTTCCCCACCTTACCTTCCGCCGCTATCACCCCTTATCCACAACCCTAATGGCTGATGGTCTGATTCTACCCTCCCTTCTACTGTGAAACTCTCCGTCTCCTCCCACCCTTGCATATTCATGACTACATAGTCTATCACCGATACCCCCACCTTACCTACATATGTGTATTCTCCCTCTTCGTCCCCAGTTGCCATACCATTTGCCACCGCCCAGCCTCTATCCTCCATCCAGTCCCTTAGAATCTCCCCCTCCTTATTTATTAACTTATCCTTCGAATTTCTTTCGAAGCTCTCCCCTTACCTGTAAAGGCCCCCTTCCATCCCCATCCCCGCGTTGAAGTCCCTACCCAGTACCACCATACCCTTCTCTCTTTCACCTAACAGGTCTTCCACCCTTTCTTTAATTCTTTCCATCCCATCCTTATTGTACACTGTCACAAACTTACACGTTACCCTTCCTATCTTTACTTCCCTAATTTGTACTCCCTCCCCCTCTTCCTCTCCGTGAGCTTCTTCCTCTAATCCATCTTTAACCCCCGTTATAATTTCCCCACTAGCCCTTCCTTTCTCCTTCACTCTGACCGCCTCCTGGAGTCTTGGCAGCTTTGGCTCTATTCTATCCCATTCCTTTCTTTCCACCCACGTCTCTACCAGTCCCACCACATCAAATTCCTGGATATACCTCCAGAACTCCCCATCCTTCTTCTTTACCCCTGCTACGTTCCAGTCAAGCACCTTCACAACTCCTCTACCCTGCATTACCCCCAACCCCTACTTCCTACGAAACAAATTCCCCTGCACTTCCTTCAACACCTCTTTCTCCTCGTCCCACACCCACATTTTCTGATCTATTTTATTTTCCGATATCCTACCTTCGCCGATCTCCCTTCACTCCACTCCCTCCTAGCCCTGTCGTACAGCATTCTCTGTACATCCCTTTCCTTTGTCGTCAAATCGTGATCGATGAAAACTTCCTTATCCTTTATCCTATTTTTATTTCGCATTACCTCCAAGTTTTCTTCCCAGCTCTCCAACTCCACAACCGTCACTTCTTTCTCCTTTCTCCCCTCCAACTTAACTTTACCTACCCTGTCTTTATCCCACCCTATGCTCTGTAGCAGCGCTTCCACGCCCTCTCTTTCTTCCCCGCTCTTCAGCTTCAACCTCTCAACTCCATTGCCCTTATCCTTTCCCTATTCGCCCTCTCCTCCTTTTCATTCTTACGCTCTCCCACTTTCTCTTCTATCATATTCCCTACCCTCTCCCAAATACATTTAATCTCGCCCCCGCTGCCCCCGTCTCTTATTTCCATTTCCGTCCTGCTCTCCACCTTCTCAAGCCTTTTTTCCGTCCTTTCTTTCGACACCCTAATCTCCTCTTCCATCTGTTTTATTTTAACTTTATTTTAACTTTCTCGCAGCTGAGATTAATCGTCAAGGATATAAGAATGCTTCAACTACAAACAGCGAGTTAATTGTGGTTTTTCCCACTTGTAGGTTTTTTTTCCCTCCCACACAAAACTTCAATTTAACTTCCTGCCATGTCAAATTGTTCTCAGATTGTGTATCTGTGCCTCTTTCGGCAAAGCACAACAACTTCTTCTAGTCCTATCATTCTTCGGGGATATCAGAAATCGCGAGTGCGCGACTGGCGCAGCTTTGCCGCGCCATCCGCCCACTTCCGTGCAATGGATCTCACAAGAGGGTCGACTCTTTTTAATACAAATTAAAGATTTCAATGTAAAATCTATTTCTGACTCGATTATATTAATTACAGCTATTTTCATTAAAGATACTGAATTCTTTGTCAAAAATTTGCCGCATTAATTTACTTTTTTTTTTAAACAAAAAATAGCGGCGGACATGAACCTATATTTTAACCTAGGTTTAAGTATAGGTTTAAACCTAGGGCAGACCTTTTTTTCTCCCGGCCACTTGCATCAACTCCTAAGAAAAGGGCAGGTTTTGTCAGGAAGTGTGCTATGTGGGTACAACGTCACACGACCATGAGATGGGTGGTTACAGGCAACGACGAAATCACAAAGACAGGCCAGCGAAAACATCGTGTGTCTTGAGGACATGAAGCGACCCAAGGATGACAGCCTTCTGAATCCATCTCGCAAATGATAGTTTCACACCTCCAAGAGAATCGATCACAAGAAAAATGATTTGAATCGAAGATTGTAAATACAGTCACTACAGCTACATTTTCAAAATAATCAATCTTTATTTACCACAGAATATGTAGTATACATTGTAATGAATGTACATTTCTTGTCTATATTTAATTTAGACGTTCCGGATAATAAACTATGTATATTTACTTGACCTATCAATCCTATATATGTACTTCCTACTACTTATCAATTTCACATAAGAATCTAAATGTTAATGTTGTTCCTATATGTTATTTTTTAACAAACTATGCCTATAGTTATTTAATTTGCTTAGATTGCTCAAAATAATATTAAGACCGTTGACAACGACTAACTTAACCTATTATACAGAATATGATTAAATCTATTATGCTTTATTTTTTTGTTCTCATAATCTACTATTCTTACTTCTTCATTTGAATGTTTCTATAACCTTTCAATGAAACTTTCATAATTTTAATAAATATAATCTTTAATGTAATCTACCTCTAATTCTTTGTGTATTTGTACAATAAGTGTATACAAAAGCATAAAATAACATTGGTCTAACTATACTTTTGTACAATAACTTTTTATTATTTAGTGACAGTTTAGATTTCTTATTTATCAAATGATATAATGATATCAATGTTCTTATCGCTTTTTGTACTACTATTCTAATATTTCTATTAAATGCGAGTCTTTGATCTATCACTAATCCTATAAATAATTAAGGCGATCAGACCACATAATATTATGACCTTTTAACGCGATATTTTGCACTATCTTTGGTCTCCTTTTCGTAACTATGACCTTTTCAGATTTGTTTATATCAATTCTGATCTTCCACTTTTCATAGTACTTATTAACTTAATTACCTGCCGTTTGCAATCTATTTACAATTGTGTCTATCCTATAGGAGCATATATATGTATAAACAGCTGTATCTTCAGCAAACAATCTCAACTCTACATTTTCCAATTTTGGAAAGTCCCCCGTGGGCACAAAATTTGGCGACGTCTTTATGACATCGTTACGACATCTTTACGACAACTTTACGACATCCTATGCCCATGTCGTTAAGATGTCTTTACGATATCTTAAAGACGCCGTACGATCTGACGATGTCTTTTCGACGTCGTAAAGACATCTCAACGACATTGACATAGAATGTCTTAAAGTCGTCGTAAAGATCTCGTAACGATGTCGTAAAGACGTCGTCAAGTTTTGTGCCCGCTGGGTCTCTAATATAAATGATAAATAGTGTGGGTCCTAGGACTGAGCCTTGTGGAACATCTGCGCACCTACTTCCCTAATTTCAGATCTTTTTCCATCATAACTGACATACATTCTTCTGCCTACTACGTAAGATTTAATTAAGTGTACGAGATAAACTGGATATTTATATTACATTAGTTTGTAGATTAAGCTTTCATACCATATAGCGAGCCATATAGTATTAAAGGCTTTTTCTATATCCATTGAAAGTATGCCTGTGTGTTTCTTTTTGTTGAAATTTTTAGTAATATGACCAACCAATCTGGCCAACTGATCCAAAGTACTATATTTTTTACGAAATCCAAATTGCTCTTTTTTAATTATTGTATTCTTTTCTGAAAAAAACATTACCCTTTGTTGTATTCTTTTTTCAACAACTTTACTGATGTAAAGTAATAAATTCATAGGTCGATAGCTTTGTGGAAGGCTATAGTTCTTACCTGGTTTTGGTAATACTATTATCTTACCAATTTTCTATTTTTTTGGGAAATAACCGGTGCACATGATCGCATTATTTCATTGACTTCAATTTGATTATTATTTATGTAATTTCTCACATACCTACTTACTTCTGTATTATGCGTTTTACTGCCTAACTTGTCGTTTAGCTTGTGCACACTTTCTAAGTCATTAGAAAGAACATTGATTTTTTCTTTAGTATCGTAAACATATTGTTCATTATATAATAAGGGTGGAACTTTTTGAAAATCTTTATTTAAAATATTTCTAAATTTCCAAATGGAGTTATCTGTCGGGCTCACTTTGCTAATTTTTTGGTTTCACTCTGAATTGTTCCATTCAAAAAATTTAATTTGTACCAATTTATATAACGCCAACTGAAGCACCTTACATTTTTTACGCTCTGTCCTTTAATGCTTTTTTCTATAATTGTTTTTTGTTTCAATCAAACCTTTTATTTCGTGTGGTAACGCGAAGTTGTATTGAACTACTTTTTTATTTGGTATAGAATATTGAATAGCTTCTTAGATTTTTTGTGTTACGATGTGTATCCCTTTATCAATTTGTTCAATACACAGAGGCCAATATAACTTGACCAAAATCGGTTTTTACTACAACAGAAATTGCTTCTAAATCTTCAAGACCCACAATATTCACCTGGTAGTCTTCAGGTTGGTTGCTGATCACAATTGCCACTCCACCTCCTGCACTATTCCTATCTGTTATGTACACAGAATACCCCTGAATATTTAACTTATATTGACAATCTATTCTAGTTTCACATAATCCAATAACATCTAGATTATATTGATATATTACACTCTATAATTTAGATTTTTTATAGAATTCGCATTGCATAACATTTTATTTAATTCGCTCGCCAGAATCATTTAATCAATTAATTCAAGCGATCCTTCAATAAGGCACGTAACTTTTATAATTCCATCAGTAGAATGTTTCATTTTATTAAGTGTCTCCCTAATTACAGTTAGAATCTTATTCGTGTTTATTTTATTGAAGAATTGCTTGACCTCCGCAATTATTTCTCCAAATTATACTTGAGTTGAATTAAAGTCACTTACATTTTTGTTTTTATTTTGCCACTTGAGAGTAATGCTCCAGTGTATGTTGCTTCACCAGACTCTTTTGCTGTTGTTCTCGATGACGACTTTTGTTTTTCTTCAGGATTTTGTAACAGGGGTGTATAGCTATACACTGGGACCACCTTCCTTTTAGCATTTACTAGATTTCTGTTTTTCCGAGGTTTCATGTTAATTTCACAATCTTTTGAGCAAGCTACATGATTTTTACCACAATTGATACACTTCATTTCACGATCTTCGGATTTGGTGCATTCTTTGCTATTGTGCTCACCCGCACATATAAAACATATCACTTTTTCAAAACAGTTTATTGCAACGTATCTAAAAGCTTGACAATTGTAGCACTGGACGACTGAGTTAAAATTTCGGTATTTTTTCCATGTTATGACGCAGTAGCACACCACTCGTATCTTTCCGATGTCTTGTGCTTTATTATTGGTTAAAAGTTTACTGCAAACATTGGATACTTGCGCTCCACTATTTCACCATCAACTTTTTCTTTCTTCAATAGTTGTACCACTGTCAGTACTTCCATATTTTGAGCTTCAAGGTCCACTTTGACTTCTTCTGGCGTTACATTTGGCGGTATTCCTTTTAGAACTATTTTGAGTTGTTCTGTTCCGGATGCGTATATGTATAATATTCAATATTCGTTTCCTTTGATTCTTTGATAATCGTATTGAAGTCCTCCTTCGTTGCAGTGTAGAAAATGATTCAATTTCCCTTATACTTAATCGCTAGCTTGCTATTCAACTTAGTTTTGATATCATCTAGAACCTTTAAATGATTCTATAGATAGCTGTAGACAACTAGGGGTGGAATTTTTTCCCTTTTCCCACTCACCACATCATTTGATCTTACTTCGTTTATATGTTCCTTGTCTGATTGAGAGTTTTCTTCATTTTCGGATATCTGTTGGAACCTGTATTTTGTTTCCACGTTATAATCTCCTTGATCCATTGGTTCTTCTTGAGTTTATTTCTTTCTGTTTTTACTCTTCGGGGTAATGCGGTTCTTCTGCACTGGTTCTGACACAAAACCCATGTTGAGTGTTACTTTTTAAAACCTCGTCGTAATGGACTGCTACATTTTAAGGTGTTGATACCTCTCCTCCTTTTCCTTCTCCTTGGCAGTGATATTGTAGTCGACTGGAGTCGAGAATTCGATTACGAATATAGTTCGTTTCTCGAAGTCCTGGAGAACGATGTCAAGCCTCGAGCGTGCAATGGAGACAGCTGTCCAAAAATCGTAGTTCCCCAAAATTCGGCACTTCTCGCATTTTACGTCAAGAAGTTGCCAGCAACAGGTGCAGATCATGCCATGCATAGGTTGAGTACCTAGAATACATACTATCCATGTGTCCCAGTCACGCGAAAACGACGTACATATCTCTGTAGACACAAGACGGTCCTAAGAGTACTTTACTACAATATGTGTCGCTCTTATGGTGTTGGCCGCGACCCTGCCCTGCCGAACGCTCCGAGGAAGATAGAGTCCATTGTCCAACACGAGAAGTGCCAAATTTCCTGGATACAACAATTTTCGGACAGCAGTTTCCATTGCACACACGAGGCCTGACATCGTTCTCCAGGACTTCAAGAAACATACTATATTCGTGATCGAATTCTCGGCTCTGGCTGACTACAACATCACTGTCAAGGAAAAGGAGGAGATATATCGAGACCTTAAAAGGGAGCAGCAGCGACTGTACCCAAAATATTCGGTTAAATAATTGTCCTTAGTTTTGGTGCACTCGGAGGTTCGAAGTTGTGAGTAGTTTGCAGCCCCAATGCCATACTTGCGAGATGGAGACAGAGGGCTTTCATTCTTGGGTCCGTCCGTTTCCCCAAGAAACACGAGGGTTTCGCCAGCCCATCGTTGTGATTTCGTCGTGGCCACCAATCTCACGGTCGTGAAACATGGCCATAGGTGTGAGTTACTGCGGTTATACTGGGAGCCAGTGTTATTTTCATAGATGGCAGTTGCTCCAAGTGGGAACTTTCGACGGTTGGTGAAAATGGGTCAGTAAACAGTACTGATCATCCTAGAGTTTGGGATGCTGTAAATTATTTGGATGAAAACACGAAGACGAACCGGCAAAAAGCTCACTTTGAGTGGACGAATGGACTCAAGGATGATTTGCTCGACCGCTACGATGCGGAGGCTTCATGGCGTGTAAGCACATACTGTGGTACCAGAAACACCCAGAGTTTCAGCAAATTTCGTGACAGTCTTAGCGGAATCAAGCTGCCTACCTCTCGAAAACTGGATATGAACGCAGAGCGCTTTCTCAACCGGTGCATGAACAAGCCATAGACGAAGAGAAGAAAGCTTATCATTTCAAGTAGACAGTTATTTTAATTCAAAAAATGGTGGAAATATTTTTCTATCATTATAATATGATGGTATTCGAGAAGAAAAATATTTTAGCGATGTGCAAAATGATTTCGGGCCGGGTTGGCATCGGACTGGGTCGGGTCGGATCGGGTTTCGGGCTCGCAGCCCGACTCGAAAACCAAAAATTTTCGGTAATTTATAGTCATTTACGATAAATTATAGCTGAACTTAACGGAAATTACTGAACATCATAGAAAACATTTTTATTGAACTTTCAAGCTGGTTCGGGTTTTCGGGTTGGTCTACAAACCCGAAACTCGACATTGCCCAACCTGACCCGACGGGTTTGCGAATGGGTATATCTTTATGATTTCAGCCAGCATTCTACATATTTTAATATACATTCCAGAAATATTGGATTCCATTCCCAAAATTACATATGTACATTCCAAACATGATATCCTCTAGGATATCTCGCTATCTCTGGAACATGCTACGGATATCCAGAGAGATTTTGGGGTCATTTTGCAGGATATCCCATTTTGTGCAGGGATATCTTAGCCCATGAACGGCTAGCGGTACCGTTTGGGACCAGCCGCCCACAATTCTTTCAAAATCGTTTAAAACCCGCGCCAATCCTTCGAGCGATCCAACCGCGAGCGCGTGTTGTTGTCTGAGGTCCCCCCTCCCCAGTAGACGTCAGTCGACCGGCATTCGGGCAGCCTAGTGGATAGATAACAACATATGAGAAGGAAAACGAAATCGGTGATGCAAAAAAACATGGGTTAGGGATAAGCAAGGTAGCAAGGTAGAAGGTAAGCAAGTTTGGCAGAATTAAAAATAAATTACTAGACATGAGTATTATTATCCCCAGAATCTTCAAATTCGACTCGAAATTATACTTTCGGACTTTAGTCAGCCAAATGTCGAATTTTTTAAACCAATGAAAGCACTTTTTTGATTTGCTACAAACCAACGCGTGTTCGAATGTCAAAGGTTTGATATTTGATACAAGCTGAGATGGAAGTTGTTTCGAAAGTCAGCATTCAGTCGACTAAAGTCCAAAAGTCGTATTTCGAATCGAATTATTTTTGCACACCGCAGCGTTAGTGTTAAAATTACAATAGTTATTTGTGATACAAGTGCGCAAAATAGGTGATTGTGTTCAAGTGTGAATTTTGCATCATAAGCCGCAGGCGAATGATGCAATCACACGAGTTACCAATCATAGAGTGGAGTATAGAGAGCAAAGAGTGGAGTAAAGAAATTTTTTTGAAAAAAAAACTTAAAAAAAAACTGTTTGAAAAAAATTTTCTTTCAAATGTTTGAAAAAAAATGTTCTGAAAAAAAAATTTTGTAAAAAAATTTTTGAAAACAAATTTTGTGATAAAAAATTGTTGAAAAAAAATGTTGAAAAAAAAATTTGGGAACAAAAAAATTTTTTGACAAAAAATTTTTGGAAAATAAATTATTTTAAAAAAATGTTGGCGTTTATGCTCTTTTTTCGGAGGGGGGGGGGGTACGAAACCTTAAAAACAAAACTTCAATCATTAAAACATTTGTTCAAGTTAAATCTAAATTTATTTCAAGAAGATACCAACACCAGTGTTTAAAGTTACCTATGCCAGTGTCTAAAGTACCTCATCTCGAAAGTGCGCATGCGCAACTTTTTCACCAGTGCCTAAAGTAAGCCATCTTCAAACTGCGCATGCGCAAAAATTATTCGCACACAGTCTGCTCAAATAAGGTCCTTTAGGCACAAGTTAGAAGCATGAAAACGTCAACTTTAGAGGTGGGTGTTGCAAAAATATAATTACCGATCTATTGGGGCTGATACATACGGGAAACTGTCTTAACGTGCAGTTGGTTTGCATTTTGTCATCAGCGAACACAATTTTTGTAATTGACCGAAATAAATTAAGCGCATAGCAGTATGTATGAGCATGATAGTAAATTTTATGAAACAATGTCCTTCCGGAGTTGCATATTCATTTCCTCGAAGGGTCCTACAACCACCGGTGGTTCCTAGTCTGTCTACATATGTATGAGCTTCTGCTGAACGTGGTCATGCCTCGGCGAACAGGCTTTATTTTACTAACGTTTCCATTTTTCCCTTTTTTCTTTGAGGAGTAAGCTTTCAAGCCAATAAATATTTCAGATTTAACACCGAAGAACTGGCACTCTGGCTAATTAGTAGGGCGAATCCAAAGAAAAAATTTAGAAATCAAAAAAAAATTTGCACCGAAAGTTTAAATTTCGGTACTTCAAACGTTTTGGATAACGTACTTCAAATTGTATTGCATCTGTGAATATGACCTTTACCCCATAACATACATAACTTACGTGTCCATTAAAGAAAGTTGAATAGAGGCAACACGAAATCAAATTGACGTTAAGTATGGTATATTTGATTTCCTGACATTCACGAGTTGGGGCTTTTAATTAATTTTTAAAATACATAAGTTTCGAGATCCAGAATATTTGAGACACAGGGTTCGCCAATTTTGACTGGTTCCGCTCTGACCGAACTAGTTGACCTTTCATTAATTTTGATTGGCTTGAATTGGCGGTATTTCCAAATCATAATTATACTTGCAAGAAGATTTAATACAAAATAGAGACAACACCCATCATACGAACATTGTAAATTATTGAGAAGGTGATAATATTAATTTTGAAACACATAGTTCAAATTTTTTGCGTCCTATGAAAATATCAAGGATCTGGTATAGCGGCGATAATTGGAGAGGAAAACGTTTCTCAGTTTTCCCTAGAAAATATCTACATAAATTAGGCTTTGGAGTTGAATTTTGTGAAAAAAAGGAAAATTATAAGCGTTTAAGGGCAGTAATGTTTATAATTATGAATAATATTTGTGCTTGTCCAAATGTTAGCATTTTTGGTTCTTGGACTCATGATTAAATTCTTTTTAATTTTATGAATTTTTGTTATCAGAAGTATAGTATGATTTTTAAAAAGAGATGAAGCCTTACTACACCCGTAGGCTGGGATTAGAAAAATTATGTAAATAGACGAGAAATAGACTAAGGATTGAAAATTATAGGCGGACAATTCGTTTCGCAGGAAAAAAAAATGATAGACGTGAATGGACAAGACATAGGCAGGGGTAGAAAACAAGGTAGGATAAGGAGGGGCAGCGCCGACCGGTGGGACAAAGGTGACTTTGCTTATAACATCGCTATTATTTAACAATTTTGATTCTACTTTGCATAAAATAAATCTATTTTATGATAGAGATAGTATAACTTACTAAAATCTTGAAAATTGACGTTGTGAAAACAAAAAATTATGCAGAAAACAGTTTTGACAACGAAGAATGGAAGATTCGCTGGCAGAAATATAAAGCTATCAACATAAATGGCAATACTTACAGTATGAAAATTTGATATTTTGACAGATAAAACAATATTACATTATGTCATTATAATAATTGAACGTAATTCAAGTCCAAAGTATATTAAATATCGTAAATAATTGAGGCCTCACCAGTGGGGCAAGCCCGACGAAAATAATAGTTGACACGTGCTTAGGTTATAAACGTATCATAAGTTTTGTCGATAAGTGATCGGTAGTGTAGAACAGCCACTCATCTTCTGGACTACATGCAAGAAACTATTAAATATTATTATTTTCAATCCGTTCGGTAGAGCGGGTGTTTTGTATTGGTACCGTAGAAACCTTTGCGCGTAGTCCGTCTCTAGTAGAATGACAACGAACGAATGTCAACGACGCGAAACATCATGTTTTCTCAACTTCAGATGTTTTGATTTTCATAAAAACCTGCGGTCGGCTTTGTCCTCCGGTGTGGGGCAAACCCGGTAAGAAGGCTTGAATAGAATAGGATTTAAAATTTCAATTCATGTTAATACCTGATTTTCCCTTCGTTCTTTCAAACCAGAAACAGTAATTAGAAAGAAGCAACTGCTATACGTTTCAATACAGTTTGAAAAATATAATTTTCTACCTATCTAATACCAAAAGCAGTAAAAGGACAATTTACTGACGATTATTAAAGAATTTATTATTACTACATGTATGTATAATTATGTTAATTAATTAATTAATTATTTAATTAATTATTCAAATTAACTGCTGTTTTCAGAATACATAAATTCTTTTTGGTATCTCGGTATCACAAATCCAATTTCATTCAATTCAGTTAAACCATTTGGAATTGAGGATAATACGTTTCATATAAAATCAATTCAGATTTCTTGAATTGAAGTCACACCATCTCTCCGCAATGTAAACTTGAATTCACTGTAATAGACTAACAAGGAGATAGAAAAAGTATGTGGAAATAAATTAGACATATGCAGGGATGTAAAGGGGAGAATTGGAAAACATAGGCGGAGAATTACATTGACAAAGGAATAGAAAAAGATGGACAACAATAGAAGAGGGATAGGCTGGGAAAATGGGAAAATTATTCTTATGTCTTTCTATTTCGGAAATTAAAAATGATTTAAAAGGATAGCACTGTTATCCTTTTCCTTTCAGAAGAGCGTATATCAAGGGATTTTACACCGTCGCTCAAACTATCTATTTTTTTTTATAGATTGATCCACGGTGTAAAATCCCTCGCTGATTCACAACGTTTGGCTGTTCACTTGTATGTCTCACGAATTAAAATAAATAAATCAACAGTCGATTTCATTCACCATGAAAAGTTGGAAGGAATTCGGTTGTGACATTTACTCTCACGAATTAAAGAATTGGAGTTTGGATATGAAAGGTACGCCCAAAACAAATCCGATTTTTCTGAAGAAGAAAATATTTTTTTGCGGCTTCTTGTCGCGTCGTCTGTCAAATTTTTGAAAATATGGCGTATAAGGTATTTCATGTCAAATCGGCAATACCGATGTGTCCCGATGATACATTCGACTCTTTTAACAAATTTCTTAACATCTATTTTTCTCTGCAGGGATATTGTGCGCTACATTATGGGATCTCAGGTGAAGCTCTATTATATGAGAGTGCATCACTGTTCCAATTTCTGTCAGTTTCCTACAGTTCATGTTCATCCATTCTTGATCTCATGAGTAGTAGTAGTAGTAATAAACAGTAGTAATTGGATAAAATCTGAAAAAATTTTCGAATTTATTCGAATGGAAAATTTGGACTTTGGGTTTTCAGGACATTATTATTCTACTGAAGATTTTACCTTCTCAGAAAATATTTCATAGAGTCGTACTCAATCGCAAAATCTACGTGGATCGTGAAAGGCAGAGGAAAGCAACGCACTTGCGCATTAAACAGCAATTAGCTGCGGCTTTCGAGCACACCGATGCTCGGAAGTGATAGGCAGTGCGGCGGCGCGGGCGGTGCAGCACGTGCCATCCGTACTTGCTGTTTTTCACTTATACTAAGCCACTAAAGCTGTATCTACGCACGCTTGGCAGAAAACGCCAACTCCGTCTCTTTCAATCTGGCGTTTTTCTTGCGAAAGAAAGAGACCCAGTGGGCACAAAACTTGACGACGTCTTTACGAAATCGTTACGAGATCTTTACGACGACTTTAAGACATCCGATTTCCATGTCGTTATGATGTCTTTACGATGTCGAAAAGACATCGTCAGATCGTACGACGTCTTTACGATATCGTAAAGACATCTTAACGACATGGACATAGGATGTCGTAAAGTTGTCGTAAAGTTGTCGTAAAGATGTCGTAACGATGTCGTAAAGACGTCGCCAAATTTTGTGCCCACTGGTGGAGTCGGCGTTTTATGCGTTGCGATGGGGAATTGGTCCAAAGGAAGTGGTTGCCCTTATTCTTGGGCGTAAACTTTATCACACACACTTCATCGCCTCAATTTTTAAGTAACAGCACTGCACAAGGGCACAATATTTAATCGGAATATGTCCTGTGCTCCGATTATTGCTTAATAATGACGACATGTAGATCGTACATAAAGGAATTTTCTATACACAATGCGACCACTCCGATAGTGTTGACAAACTCTTATTTATAAATAGGTAAATAAAATAAATATTAATCGACAACCTAAAATTATTTGTAAGCCCAATATGAATATATCACTGTTAGAAAAATCTGTATTAAATTTAATACATATGTATATGAGGTCATTTGCATAAACGGAAGTTGAAATTTCATATACATTAAAATATGAATAGCTGTACACTTTATATTAAATATAATATACAGCCCGGTATAGCAGCGTCCTTGAAAACTCAAAGTGCTTTGATTTCTTTAAATCTTATAAAATATTCGCAATTGAAGTAATAATATAGAATTCGTCGATTGAATCGCTTTTTATGATTAAAGTGCAACGTATATGTGGAACTCTTTCCAAAATTTCCCCTGAATGGTAGAAATTTAATGTAAGTATAGTGGATTGCAGGTTAGATCTGTCATTTATTTACGTAATTGAACTTTCCGACTTAAACTCCATTTTTATTTTTGATTAATTGTAAGAAGGTATCATGTTTTACTATTAAGAATCGAAAATTCCTGCTAATCCTATTTTGATTTTGTGTAAAATGGAATTATCTGAAAGAATGGTTAGAATCGGTAAATGAGACATTAATCCGAAGAGACGTAAGAAGCCATAGAAATACACGAGCTTGCATGAAAAAATGCATGGATGTGAAGGAAGCTAGAGTAGTATGCCAGGACAGAAAAGTGTGGCGACAAATAGTTTGTAAACAGAGTGACAATAGAATGAATGAAGCCTGAAACAAAGACCTTGGAATCTAATGGGCCCAAGTGGGGAACCATACATAACAATTTTGTGAGGCTCTTCACTTGGGGTGATCGCTAGAGAGATTGATCAGCAACCTGGGTCGGAGCAGTGTTGCGGAATAAACGTGTCATTTGAATAAATGACACGAGAATTCCAGATCAATCTAAAACATATATACCTAACACCTATATACCTATCTACTTTACACCTATATACCTATCTAACTTATACCTATATACTCTACACCAATTCACCCATAACCCAATACTATTTTCCAACCGAGCAAGTCACGCCTACCCCGAAAGGGAAATGGCTTAATGCTATAATAATAATAATCTGAGCGATGATCATGAATGTATATGAAATTTAATAAACGCGTACCTAAACAGGCGCGGCTCCAGAGAAGGGCTTTGGGAGGGGCCATCCAATAATTCCCCTCCCACCCTCAAGGGGGTGGTTGGTAATAATTTTAAAGTTATTTCTTCGCTTTGAATTTTTATTATAAACTATGTAATTATGTTAATCATGAATTTTATTGACTTAATTAACAAATGTTCAAATAGAAACTATGTTTTTATATTTACGAGCAGCGTCTTGTATGCCATGGTATAATCATTAATCAACAAGTATAAAATATTCATAAGATTTTCGAAGTCTAGCTTAAACTATAAAAAGATCACTTTTAAACAACAAAATTTGGGCGTCTATTTCCACTTTTTGCGATATTCAGATTCCCGGTTCAAATCTGGGCTGTGGCAGATTTTTTCCTGTTCTTAAACAATTATTTGCCTGAAGTATTCGTTTTAACGAATCAAAATTTGTATTAATTGTAAATGCACGATATTACTTTCAATGCCCTAAATTGAAGAATGAATCAACACATTTATTCAAAATTATATCATTTTAGGCAAATTTAAGTTAGAAACATTAAAAATTGAAAGTTCACAATTTTTTTAAATTGAACACTTTTCAAATTAGAAGTTGAGTTATTTCAATTCTAAGTCGTTGCAAATGAATAATTGTTCAATTGTTATTTATACATCAAAATTTGTTTTGAAATATTTTGAAACATTCTCTTAAAACTATATTTCTTCATTAAAAAAACCCTTTAAGTTTCCCCAGGAACATCTTATTTTACATCTTTTGGAATCTTCACAAATTTTATATTATTTTTGAAAAATTTTCAAAACTTCTGAATATATTTTTAACTTATTCGATTTTTTCCTAAAACTTTTAATAAATCCTGCGAAATTAAAAAAATTGCCTTAAAATCTTCCAGAATATTATTTTTACAGTTTTGGAAACCTTTTGGAATCGTTTTAAAAATTCTCTTGAAATTAATTTCTCAAAAAATGAAATCATTTTCAATTTTTCAAGGAATTTGAATCAATTTTTTTATTATTTTGAATCTTCTTAAAATGCTTCAAAATTTTTGTTTGAAATCTTCAAAAATCTACATTTTGTTTTACATTTTTGTAACACCTTTTCAAGTTATAAATTATTTTTGAATTTGTCCAAAACTTCTAAATATCTTTTAAACTTATACCAATCTTTTCCAAATTTATAACTGTTTAATTTTTATTTATTTGTCAAAATTTTCTTTTATTTTGAAATATTCTTAAATATTCTATTGAAATGAATTTTTAAAAAAATCATTTAAATTTTTCCCAGGAATCTTAAGACAATTCTTATATTATCTTAGAACCTTTCAAAATCCTTAAAAGCTTCAAAATTTTATTTAAAAACTTCTACATATCTCCTCAACGTACTCGAATTTTTGCTGAATGAATACATTTTTATCTGTATTCACACATCAAAATTCAACATTTTCACTTAGAAATAACATTTTTTTGAATCAGAACAATTAAAATTAATATTGAAATGTTCAAAGCTTAAGTTTAGCTCTCCGAAATTTTAACGATTCAACGCTTTATGTTGCAAACAATTCAAACAGTTTAGTTGTAAATAGTTAATTTTTCATTTCTAATAAACAGTCAAACATTGCTGACTATTAAAAAATTGTTCTTTTTCCTGGTTAAAACTTTTCAAATTGAATTCGTTAAAAATGGTATATTTTAGACTGAAACAACAGATAGTTTATAAAGTTTGAATCGGAAGTTTACATTTGATTAGTAACTACTACGGCTTTGGAATTGAAACTGTTCAATTTTTAACGTAAAAATCTGTAAATTGTTTAATTTTAACAGATTCAGAATCGCCCTATAAAATCAATCAATTATTGTTCAATTTCGAATACACGAACTACAGCCCAATTTTTAAAATCAATCATTAAAAAACTGCATTTTAAAATTCTTTTAATTGAAAATGTACCCTTAAAAATGAAAATATAAAATGGAAAATTTTGATAGTCAAAGATTTTAGAATTACACATTGTAAACTGAATGATTTCATCATTGAAAAACTTAAAATTTTAGCTTAGGATTAAAAAAAAACTTGAAATCAAACTTATTTTAAATTGCATTATATATCTTGTGATATGAAGCTTGTGATATTTCAAGTGATTGGATAGATTTTTCTTCTAAAAACTTGTAAAAATCCCAGTCAAAAAATAAATTCACTGTCATGTCCCGGTCTCAAAAAATTCCCCGTCATTTCCCGGTTTCCCGGTCCAGCGGCCACCCTGAATTATAATGTTTCAGAATATAATTATGCTTCTTCAATGATAATACGTATTTCGTGCTTGGTGGCTTAACAATTTTTCTTCAAACAAAAAAAAACAATGAAAATAATATATAGTTCAATAATTCTAACATTGATGACTTTTAATTAAATTTCTATTCAATACAGTAAACACACTTAAATGTTTTTAAAAATATTGATAAATTCCAAAATAGTAAGCTTTCTCCGAAGGTTTTTGCTTAAAAGTCCCATGGAGGACATGGTATGGTAGATGAGTAGAATAGTGGAATAGTTTTGACCAAGGGGCCATCCATATACCACGTGGACAGTTTAGGGGGGGAGGGGGGTATGGCAAAATTGTCGGGCTAGAATCCACGTGGACACACATGAAAAGCTAATAATATTATCACGACTTTTTGTTTGGACTTCAAACCTTGTTTAAGCTCACATTCTCAATTAAATTCAAAATTTCGGCCAATTCATCGCTCGTTTTGGCCTCTTTGCTTTTGAAGACCAATGATATCTATATTTTCATAAAATATGTCGACGTGGACAAAGTGGAAGGTGAGGGGGGGGGGGGGG